>JACDJE010002437.1:163853-181177 GCA_016647715.1 Pavo muticus
AAAAAAAACTTCTTTTATAACTTCTTTGCAATCCTATTTGGTAAAACTGTTTTATTATGCACATAAAGGGAATAGACAATTTTTTACAGTCTACAACTAAGTTTTAAATTTCAGCAAACCATGTTTATAAAAATTACAGTGATGTTACAAGTATGATTATAAAACACTTACAAAGAAATCCAGTGTCACTTGAAACTGCAGGACAAGTGTGGATAATTTCAACTTTTTTAAATGGTGAGTATAACACAGTGAAATAAAGAGTATCTGAATTTTTTACAAGCCAAAACATTTACAGGCAATGCTTTACAGGTTAACTGATATTTCTCATGACTGCATGAGGTAATTTTACCGGCTAAATAGTAGGGCCAATGGAAGAATACAGTATAGTTGATTATTCCCATGTTTCTCAAAGATTTTCCTCATTATTTTTTATTGTTACTGCATTCATATAGTAGCTAAAACAAAATCTGATTTGTGAAGACACCTAGAAAATATCTGAAATGGCACTAAAATGGAAAATACTATTTGCCTGAAATTGACCTATTCACCTAGTCTTAAACGAGTTGAGGACTTCTGTGGCTGTTGTCTGATGCCTAGCCCCACCAGCACACACAGGTGCTTGCTTTTCAGTGTATTTTGCTCACTAGACTGGTAACAATCTAGTATATGCTCACAAGTTTTTGTTGCAGGCCAGTTTCTGTCCAACTAAAGGAGGCACAATTATAACCTTTGAACAAATAGCTAAATGTTTAAAGAATCAAGTTTTCACTGGGACGGAATGATTGACCTTGATTCTGTTGTGTCTGTTTCCTTTGCATCAATCAATCGATCAATCAATAGTTAGGTAAATAATCAAAGATAACTGTGCCAGCATAATCAAAGAAAGAATGGAACTCCGAAAAGAATGCAACAAGCTTTGTTGAAGTATTTGATTGTTTATATTTTGTATTCAGTGGAGCAGGAAATATAATTCCTACGCCAGTCTCAGATGAGATTTTTATTCAATCTCTGGTCCACTGTATCAAACCAGATTATCCTCATCCTTATCATGCATGTGGAAAAAAATGTTTATAACTAAACATTTATTATTCAAGTTTGAATGCATTGATAACAGTAAACCAACTCTAAATTTACTTGAGCAACCAGTTTTGGAGGATAAAACAGCATTAGTGCTTATTAGCAGCTGTTAGGGTGGCTCTCCAGGAGTATTTGACTTCTCATTTTCCTCTGATTCTTTCAAAGTGGCTTGTTTTCCTTATGCTTTTATCAATTACAATCTTTTTCACAGACTGTAGAAGTACTAGCAATTTCCCTTAACTGTCTTCTCTTTATTTTTATTTATTGAAAACTATCAAGTACTCTCAAAAACTGGGTTTCTGTAGCAGATCTGAAAACTTACATCATATTTAGTACTCTGCTTGCTTGACCTTGTCATTTTCTCGTCCTTGAAGTGCTTATTAGATGGTTCAGTTCAGGTCTTTAGTTCATACTTAGTGTACTCCCTTGCTGATAATTTGAATGCACCTTGCACGACCAGATCCTCCCTGAATTTGCAAGTAACAATGTTCCCTTACACTCTTCTGAAGACTTGCTGCTCTTTAAATCAAAAAGATGAACTCTCATGGCTGTGTCTAGCAGTACACAATAGATTAGATTATATCGTGCCATTGAGTATTACTAAATGTTCATAATGTTGCATAAATGATAACTCCAGAATACTTTATACATGATCCTTATAAAGTCACATGCAGGCAAGCAAGTCTGAACTTTTCCCACCAAGAAGAATTTTTTACTGAAGATATGGAGAAAAAGTAGGTGAAAGGAATGCCTCAGAGCAGCCTGTAGCTTAGGATGCTGTCATGGTCTAAGTGTAGGATCAAGTCTCCCTGAAGAGAAGCAGATTTGAGTGAAGGACTTCTACATCAGGTGTATATTTTAAAAACTGATTAAAATAGGAGAGGTTTTGTATCTAGACCCATTTCAAAGGATTTGATGCTCCGATTTTGGAATAGGTACATTATCTTACAAAACAGTTATAGTTCCATAAGGATAATTAACCCTTGAGTTGAGGAAGGTTTTTCCTTGAGCTGAAGGTGAAAAATGCATTAGTCCTGATGAATTTTAGGATAAACCATGCCTAAAACATTACCATAGCTAGCTTTCTGCTAAAATATACCATCTTTTGTGAATACCACTCTGAAAATCTTGACTCTACACAGGTTGGTAAATTAGCAGCTACTTTGGAAAGGTTGTACCCTGCATGCACATACTGAAACACAGGATCTATTTCTTACTGATCACATACAGAACTAATTAATGTGCTCTAATCAGTATTAAAACTTATGGATTAACAGTATACACCTACCGAACTGCTTGTGACACTGATATGTTATAAAAGTGCTTCTTATAAACTAATGTTATCATTTGCTAATTGACCCTTTTGTATTTTGTAGTCTGTTGTAGCTGTTGTTGTTTGTTTAATTTTTTATTATTATAAGTCTTGGATTTCTTGTGAGATCTTCCTGCCTAGGGAGTTAGTTTTCTTATACAAATAGCATACAATTCCTGCTAGGATTATACATGCTGGCATGGCAATTGTTTGCACGGTAAATATTTTGTTCTTAGACAAATTAGTGCTTCATTTTGTTTGCAAATTTTAAACAAAACAAAAAGTAAAATAGATCGTGTTAAGACAAACATGAAAGAAAGAAATGTGATTGGGATTTTTAATAGATTTTGTACTCTCTCCAATGCTGGTAAGTCTTTGTGTTTCAGAAGGAAGGAAGGGAGGAAGGGAGGGAGGAAAAGTGACAAATATTTAAGCATAATTTTAAGTGTATGAATATATTATAATGACATTGTCACTATATTTCAGAATTAAAGGTAGTCATGAGAAGGTGATCTATTAAAAGAGGAATATTAATTAGGTGCTGATTTCCTCTCTCTGGTGACAGTAATAGGATCTGAGGGAATGACGTGAAGCTGTGACAAGAAAGTATCAGGTTGGTTAGTAGGAAAAGGTTCTTCACCAGAGGCTGGACAGGCCTTTCAGTGAACATATTCCATTTCATTATTTGTCTCTTACTATTTTTCAAGTCACTAACAAAAAATATCTTGGGTCCAGCCATATAAAACATCACTATCTGCAGACTATTGAATCTCAATAATTTAGTCAATATGAAAAAAAAAATTAACATATTCTAAATCTGAAAATCTTTTGAAAAGTTATTTGTGTGCACTATGGAGTAGACAAATCATTATCAGGAGACATCATGCTCACAGGCCCTGATCCTGCAAGGTGACTTCAGCCACCCAGACTGGAAAAGTGGCACAGCAAACTGCAAGATATCTAGATCTGTGGACTCTTAGACTGGATATGGAATTATACTCTATTTTAATAGCACAGATAACTGGACACTGGAAGATAAACTGAGGGAAATATCATTGTATTCCTGTCTCATTTTACTGTTCTTAAAATAAATATTACAAATGTCTCATAGACATTTCTGAGCATTGTCAGAAATAGTAGACTGAAGTCTTACTCCTTAACAGTGTTCTAACATGCATACGATAATCTTCACAATAAAAATAGAGAAAATAAACTTCAGGCTCATATTTCTCGTTCATTTTGAAATATTTTGTTGTTTCCATACTATTTTTCATTTGGTTCATGGCTAGCTTAGCTTTCATCCTGTCATTTGCATGCACATCTGTGTATGTGTATCTATTTTTATCTATATCTACCTCCACAAAATATATATGTCCTTATTTTTTTAAATATTGGAAATCTCCTTACAGCTTTGCAAAATATATAATTTGAAAATATTTTAATAAATTAACTTCATAAATAAATTTATTGCAATAAAAATTATTGAAACTTACAGATCAGTATCAGTTTCTGATTTTTGTCACCACTAGGCCCTTGCTCACTTAAAATGCTTTAAAATTTATACTATTGTGTAATATTTTCTTCAAACATCTGCACTTACTGCATAAAAACAAATAAAACAATGAAATAATTATAAACATATACTTAAGTATTCTAGTGGTTAAGATAAGGATTCCTTAGTATTTTTAATAGTTTGTCAGTATCATATATGTGCATTTAATAACAGCGTTAGAACAAAATATTCTAATGTGTTCTAAAATCTTGAATAACTTGGAGTAAATTTATTTGCAAAATGATGATATTATGTCATATGTAGTTATCTCCATGTTTTACTCTGCTGTTATTACGACTCAAGATATCACCCAAAATATTTATTCAAGTGATTATCAACTGTGAGCTCTTTCATAATATAGTTAAGACAGTTTTGATGTGGACTTCTATGAGAAATTGTGCAGTACAAGGAAAACTATTGATCAACAGACAAATTTTATTTCACCAATAATGCAAATGGTATTATAAACCTTTTCCTCTTTTGGCTGCTTTCATTTGCTCTGATGTTAAAATTTGAACAGTTGTCACCAGAACTGTAAAAGATTAAAGTGGCTGGGATGCTTGACATATAAAAGTATCACCACCTATTAACGATAAGCACCATGTTCTGATGGATTGTATGTTCTTTCATTAAATGTAAAAGGAATATGACAGGAACAAGCAGTAATCTAAATTTTTCTCTTAAAATGTTGCTGGCACTTGAGGTTGCTTTTTATACTTTTCTCAAAGAAAAAGTGTCATTGGTAATTGATTCTGTTGGGAAAAGTATGATAAAAAGCATCTCTACTCTCATAGCTAAGGGGATTGTCAAGTTGTGACTCCATCAATTCTCTCGAGAGTTGCCAGTCAGAAGTGTTAACAGGAAAATGCTTAATAATTTAAATCTTTTAAACTGATGTTTAGAAAAGAGAGGTTGTAAGTATCAGCTCAGACCATACCAATGAACCGGAAACCAAGGTTTTGTAATTACAAGATTTTAAAGAACTTACAACAAGCAAGTATCTTAGTGCAATTAACCTAAAGTGGAGTTGCAGTTCTGTGATGGGCTTAACAATAGTGAAAAAAAAGAATAAATAATGCAGCCTTATTATTATCTCATTTACTATTGTTTCTGTCCTAGATTAACCTAGATTAACTCTGAGAAGTTAGAAGTGCAGTCTTGGTGAGAAGGACCAGACTTAGCTGCATTTCTCTCTTGAGGAAGCTTCTTTGCCAGTTTCATTAAGATAAAGCTTGCATGTTCTGTTTTGTAAAATTGAGCATAACTAAAAAAATCCAATTCTTTATGCAGCTTTGGCGGTTATTCCGCACTCTGGTACAAAGTAGGTCATCTACAATTTTTTCATTGTAATGGATATTCTGTTTTACAAAAGCATCATTTACCTCCCCATTTACTGTAATTGAGGGCAGTTTAATTTGAATTAAATTTAGTTTTATGACTGAAGTACCACAACAGCCGAAAAGTCAAGATGAACAGTGTCCTCGTTTTTGTTTACTTGACTAAAGTGGATTCTTGTGCACTTCCAACTAAGGAACAGCACTGTTATGTACAGCACCTAGCCAAGGCAATACTAATAAGGCAGAACCTAATTAAATGGATTCCCATTAAAGAAAGAGACCTAAATGAACACTTTGTCACTGTGGAGAGTTACTCCCTCAAAGTGCTGCTGCTGCTCAAATGGATAAGAGAGATGATTATAAAGAATAAATAATGATAATGATTGGACAATATATTAGGAGATAGAAATAAAGAACCGAGTCTGCTGTTTATGTAAATCCACATATGTTTAACTATACTATCAGTGATTGTATTGCTAAATGCACTTTAAAATCTTCTGCTTGACAGTCACTCCTTTCTTCCCTCTCCTGTTGCAGTAAGACAGCATGTCTTATCTACATTTTTTTTTTCCTTATTGCTTCATAAGACTGTAAGAGATTATTATTTTATACCATTGCCTCAAAGCTTGCTGAGAAACAAGTCCAGGCAAGTCCTGGGCAAAGAACTCTTGGTCTGGGAGACACAAATGGACAAGTCCAGGCGAGCCCTGGCCAGAGGTTGAGAAGTCCTTTTTCTGGAGAACACTGATGGACAGGTCCTGGGCCTGGGTTGCGAAATCCTTTGTCTGGAGAACACAGATGGACAAGGCCAGGGGCAACGAGAGAGAGATAAGCCGCAGATTAATGGCCGATAAATGGCTGGGAAGCACTCTTTTGTGTGGGCTTATCTCGAAGGAGATGGCCCTCTCAGGAGGTGCTACACATGACTCTTGCCCAAGCACCCAGGGATGTCACATAGGCAGGAAAAAAGGAGGATAAAAGAAAGACAAATAACCATGAGGATAGGTGTCTGCCATCAGATTCCTCACTACGGAATGCCTGCATGCTGACGGACTCTCCTTGGCCTGCTACCGGAGACCTGCTGCTTCTTCCCGGACTTAGCCCGCGGCTTCTTCACGGACCTACCAGGTACCTGCACCTTCTTGTTGCCTAAGACTGGCCACGCTGCTGCTGCCCTCCTCCCCTGAACCTCTGCCCCGGACCATCGAACAACGGGACCTCTGCTGGATCCTGGTGGTGACTATCCCCGCTTTACGCAATTCTTGCTTCTTTCCTATCTTTTCTGTCGCTCACCTTCCCTTCCCCATATCCCTAAGCAATTAGGATTTGTAACAAACCTGATCGGACCAACATTTGAACCGTTGTTTCTTAATCTCATGTCGGGTATACATACATTAAAAGAACCTCATCTCCCTCCTATAAATTGGAGCGAGACAAAAACAAATCAAGAAAAACTGAGTATTTCAGACTCCTTGTGAGGAAGCTTCCAGTTCCCTCTGGTTTAGGGTGAGGAGATAACATTACACACTGAACTAGCAACCTAGAAAGCAGAGATTTGCAGCTCTATGCCAAGGAAATCAGGCTTGCTGAGAATTTTGACCAGGTTTAAAGGTCTCTGGTTGACTTTTTCAAGTCAGACTTTATTTCTACAGTACAATTTCATTTACATGCTTCACACTTCTCTTTTTTTCTGCTCTTTTTAACAATATTTTTATCTTCTTTCTCAGTATTTACTCCTCCTTGTTACTTCACTGATATGGTTAAAAGCGCATTCTGTTTTTTCCCTGTACTATTCTTCCAGTTTACTTTTTTTACTACCTTTTCTGATGTTTCTGCTTGTAAACTTTTTGTTTCAACTCTGATTTCCTTTACATGCTTCCATTACACCTGGTAATGACCTGAGCAAACACCTATTTCCTTACTCATCATTTTCTTTAATATCTTAATGAAAAACAAACGCTACACAGAGAGAGCATTTATCAATTGCATTTTTTCCGCCTCATTATTAGCAGAGTCTAGCTTGTGACATCTT
Source organism: Pavo muticus (assembly GCA_016647715.1). Taxonomy (NCBI): domain Eukaryota; kingdom Metazoa; phylum Chordata; class Aves; order Galliformes; family Phasianidae; genus Pavo; species Pavo muticus. The sequence continues at coordinate 171,164 of JACDJE010002437.1, forward strand.
TTCACTTTTCTACTTTTTAAAATGAAGATCGAGTGTACTAGCTTTTAAAAACTCATTTCTAAAAGAATCTTCACCAGTAGAAATTTACTCACTATGTTCCTCACTGTGTCCTGTTCTAGGCTCCCAGTACAAGAGAGAGACAGATTTTTTGAGAATGATGATTTCTCTTTTATGGCATCATGCACGCAGATTGAGCAATAAGCCATTTTGATCAGCGTAATGTAAGACTCGGCTTCAGCATGGCTATTCTAGACTTTTTTTTCAATTTGACTTAAAATCTAGCATTGAGTTTCCAAACAATACTTTTATACCAATGTGAAATAATTTGCAGGATGTTTAAATGAAAGCACTTCTCATATATGTTCATGAGTAGGCATTGTCAGTGTAGAACTCTCAGATCTAGTTAGTCTTTTGCTGTCAAAAATAGAAGATTTGCACACGCACACACACGCACGCACACAAAAAGTGGAACAAGAGTATATACACTCTTATAAACTCTTTGTTGCAAAGACCATTGTAAAGTGCATTCTTCAAGACTACTTACAATGCCAACTGGAGAAGTCCCATATCTCTATTGTAGGACTCCAGGATTTCCAGTTTACTTTTTAAGCGTTGTATTCATGATAAATTCTTTTAACCTGTTTTGACACTTTCAAGCTACATCAGGTGAGAATATTAATGTCATGTTGTAATACACAAGGAATATTTTAAAACAAAGAATTTTAAAACAACAACAACAACAACAAAGAAACGTGCACCCAGCATTTATAGCAACTGATTTAAAATCTCAAACAACCATTCTCCAATCTTTTCTCATTAATGCACATCCCTTTATAACATGTGCCTTTTCTATTGGTCATCAATTTATAGACAGTATTTAAATCTTAGGATTATGATTAACTATCAGTCTGCTGCTGCTAACTTCTTACCTTTGTACTATTCATCTGTGAGAATTATTTGCATTTATGATGTAGAGTTTCAAAGTATCCGGTAGTTCAGTGTCACTGAAGTGACTTGGGATTAGGGATGTTGATTATATCTGTTGTGTACCGGTTGACTATGTCTCTTTTTAAAAATACTAATGTTATTTCTAGCAGTAGTTGCTGCTGTTTGAGAATATTCCTGAAAGAATATGGTGAAACTAAGATATTAAGAGGATTGGAAGGACTGTCTGAACATGGCTTTGTGGATCCATTTGGGAGCAGGGTTACAAGAAGGTAATGAGATCATTCACACCAAAAATGCAGTTAAGTACAGACTTGATGCACAGCCTGTTACTACTTGGAAACTGTAAGAATTGTAGAGAAGCTTTCAGATTTCTTTTTAAGCAGCTGGTAAGCAAGCCCAATACTGTTTTCATTTTACAAGGTGAATTTGTGAATCTTTGTAAATTCTACTATGAATATTACTCCTTCATCTTTTGCTGTTTTATTCATTTTAAACTTTTACTTTTATCTCCATTTTTTCTACTCTGTCCAGCTTGCCTGGCTCTACTTTCATTTACTCTATTCTCTGTTACACCCCTGGCCTCTTTTCATGTTTTTTTTTCTCTTGGTTGTATTTTTCTCTCCCTGGAGATACTCCCAGACCACTTTAGAAATGTAGGTTGCATTTTTATGTCATTCTTAGAGAAGGAGAAAGAAATTACAACCTTAGTGCTCTGAGCTATTTATGGAAATCCTCCTACATGTCCCTGCAGCAATGCTTTTTCATGATTCTGAGGCAGGGAAAAATGCAAACTTTAGCAAGGTATGTGTCTGATGATTAGACACAGTTGCTTCTCTGATTATAGAGAAGGTGTTATTCTAGCCATCTAGTGGGAACAGATTTTCAAAGTGTCACTTAAAAATAAATGAATGCACTGAGTATGGGATTTAAGATGTATTTATTCCCACAGCTTTGTTTACATGATGCAGTCTCCTATGAAACCCATAATGAGATGCTTCAATCCCTACATTTACTATAGGGAATGTAGGTGACTATTTCGGTTGCTGAGCCTAGAAGAATGAAATTTAGGGCAGTCCTAAAGCAGGTTTCTTCTATTTCAGGCATCTTTCTGAATAGAAAGAGTTGGCGGTCAGAGATTGAGTTGTATAATTGATTTTGTCAGGTCAGAGTCAAATCATTACTGACTGTATTTCTGCAATATATGCTCCATACACAGAAACAGCAGTACTACATATGTTAATACAACTCTTTTAAAACCAAATATTTAACATTATGTTGTTACTCTTTCCAAAAGGGCATAATTATGTGTTACATATAAGGTTGTTGCATGGCTTATTGAATTTTACAAAACATACTGAAAATCACTCTCTGAACTACACAATGCAAAACATTTTTCCTGCTCTCTTCTTTAATGGCTAAACCCTTTCACATAATTGCTAAACCTATTCATATAAGGACAGGATTTTTGTTTCTTAATAGGTCACCTGTTCCAGCTACTCATTTGATAAATAAAGTGGTAATTTCTCACTTCTGACCAGGCTGTTATTTCTCAGTAAAAAATTCTAATTCCTTCCAAATAAGGATCACTTCAAATAGAATAACCAAAAGCAGAAGCAAAAACAATTCTACAAATAGATTCTGTGTCTTAATGCAAATGTCCCCATTAAGTATAACAGGGTACAGAGAAATTCAAAGAATACAGACTAACAAAATATCAATGAAAGATGAATTTGGATTTGGGTTTGGATTTGTGTGCATTTTTTGTGGAGTAAATTCTGCAGTTAAAGATTAGATTATCCTTGTATCTCAATGGTTTTCTGGATGCATATTGGATTAATGACGAAATACTTTAGCTGCTCAATATTCATGCTGAGAGGAGAAGTATATCAGAAATTTTGTTTCCTATACACTTTGAACATTGAGGAATTCAGAATCTAAAACTGTTTCCCACTGTAGACACAGAATCCACTTATTTAGGGTACACATTCCAAATTTTCCATTAAAATACAGTCTGTTGGTGGAGTTGGAGCTTGTGAGTTTTAGCCTAATTTTTACATGACTAAGAAATAGAGATCTACTTTCATTTGCCTTCTTGTACTGGAGTGTCTCAACTAATCTGACAGGAGTTATTTTCCCATCACAATATATAGACAAGTCCAGGAAAGAATAGCGTAAAGCCAATGACATATTCATGTTAAATGTGCAAGTAGATCTTGCAGCAAGATTGGAACACATCTGTGTCTCTAAAGCGAGCAATATGATGCAGACGAAGGTAAAAGTCCATCTTACTTACCTTCTTATTGGATCTCTTATTACTACTATAGATTTGCTCAGTTTGCCTGCACAGTGAAGAAAAATATACAGAGTTGGAGCATGAGCCAGTTAACTACTGGATTAGTGAATTCCATTTTAGACGCCAATATCAATATTAACTTGATCACTCCTGGATGAAAAAAAAAATGCTGAGAAATAGTTTGACTGATATATAAATTGTTCATGTAAGCTCACTGGTTTTATTGTTCAGCTCTGACATTAGAGTAGAAATTTGACTTGCCAATCAAATACCTTCTGAAATACTACTGAAGATATATGTAGTTATAAACCAGGTGGTTGTATGAACCATTAGAAAATTCCAAACTATATTCATGAACACAGCAACTGCACAAAACGGGACTATTGAGATAATTGGTCTTAACAGCTGGAGGGTCTCATTTTCTGCTGCCTTAACTTCTTTGTTGATATTGTTTCTATATAGAAAAATAAATAAATAAATACATAACTAAGACAAATAGATAGAAACAACATATTGTTTGTTGTTCTGAAGTATTTTCCTAGGGAAAGATGAGCAGAAAATAATTTATGACTGTATACACAGCAACTGAATTTCTACAGCATTTTTTATCTTTAGATTAAACAAAAATGTTTTTGGAAATCAAGCTTGTCACGCTACTTGTCATCAAGCAAAGATATTTCTGAGTGGTTACAAAATATACAAAATTAACTATTATATTCAGAGATGTTTTCTAAGTGAATAATTCATTTCATATAGTTTGTGTGGCTCATTTTGATTGACCAATGAGTTTAACTTCCTGCGTAGCTAATATTAATATTGGATACAAAACCTATGCACTAAAAGAAGGAAATCAGAAAAACAACCTAGAGTGGACTTCAACACTAAGTAAAAAGAAAAAGAAAAAAAGAAAAAAAAAAAGAAAGAAACTTTAGTTCTTCTTATGTATTTGTATGTAGAGGATAACAAGTGAGGAAGTGGACATATTAAAAGCCAGTAAAAGCAAGTTTGAAAACCAGTGTACTAAAATATATGTTAATCCTTATGTGAGAGATAAAAAAAATTCTGCCTACATTTTGTCAGGCACATAAACTTCCAAATTGTAGATTTCTATTTCAATTTCTAAATTGGTCATTAAATTTTTATCTTAACTAACAAACTGACAGCATTTGTTGAGGTATGTATCAGAAGATGTTCTAAAAAAATAATAGTCAAGTCTACTACTTTTCTTGCATGAGTGTTTAAAAACTCAAATTTTGAATTCTGATATTATTTTTTATAGCATTGTAGTTGAAGATGTGATTGCATTTATTGTTTCTTAATAGGCACAAAACTGGCTACTGAACTAATCAGTGTAGGATTCAAATCTGAGAAGACTCACTGAAATCCAGGTTTGGGTTGCAATAATTCTCTGCATAGTGGCTGACATGATGCTGTCTTTTCAATTTTAAAGCTAGGAGAAAAATAACGTTGATAAAACACCGATGTTTTAGTTGTTGCTAAACAATGCTTACTCTAAGTCAAGGACTTTTCATCTTCTCGTACCTCCAGCTACCAAGGCACCATCCTAACTACTCTGGAGAAAATTGATACTATCTGCATGAGAATTGCCAGGTCATGGCCTGAACAAATGGTTGAGCATTAGGTGAGGAGGCGTGGCTAACCCAGGGAGCTCAGGAGCAAGCAATACGGATGAGTGACTGGATCCAAGGTCCACTTCCTCCTCACCCTCAAAGAGTAAGCAGCAAAGTGAGTAGCATCTTTGGGTAGATTTTGCACTCTTCTTGTGCAATCACTGGTTATTGGAAAAGGTGGGCTACTTTTTCTTCTTTGCCACCTTCCATTGCTTCATAGTACTTCTATCCCAGTAGAAGGCCATAGCCTTTCTCCATGCTATCCCAGCCAAAACTGGAACAAGTGACTTGGTGGATTTTTTACATTTCTCAGGTTCTTTAAAAAGCAAACCAGCAAGTAGCATTTCACATAATGTCTTGATGCAAGCTCTCTCTCAAAATCTCAATGACTTAAGATTTCTAATAGGAGAGAAATAAATGCATGAACCTTTTAAATCAATTTCTTATTAAAGTTTTTGACAATTTCATGTGGAGACTTTCATGAGTCTCCAATTATTGTATGGTTATAAAAATGGAGAGAAACATGTGTTTGTATACAAGGTCCCAGACTAGATGAAGACAAAAAAGAGAACTAAGTTGACATTAGTTAATCTTCAATTTGAGGAAAATAATTGTTTTAAAGGCAGTTGTAGTGTTTAAAAATCTGCATTAGTATTCAAACTTTTAAGGTAACCTGATTCTTCATTGTCACTAAGACTTCAATGTGATATAATCAATTTTAACTGCTTTCTCCTACCTTTCTTACCTACCTATACTCATAAAAATTAAAGTATTCTTATGACTTTTTTCTAAGCAATTCAATTATAAAATACAATATCATGTTTGTCATCCCAATTTAAAACTTTTTGAAATGTCAGTGAATATATAATATTTCTCTTAAAGATTTAGTGTTATGCTGTTAATGCTATGCATCTTGTGGGAAGCCAATGGAAGCAATATATATATATGTATGTGTATATATATATATATAGCATATTTATTCAATTTCACTGTACTTAACTAAAAAAAAAAAAGAAAACAAAAACAAACAAACAACAACAAAAAAACATATGAAGCCCATGCAGCTTAACTTCCTGCATCAGCCTTGTTTGGGGAGAAACAGGTAAATACTGGTACATGGTTACTTTACAGTAATTGCATTAAGTAGACTAATTAACTTTTTGCTAATGAGAAGTTATGATGATGACTGCTATAATGTCTTTATACAAAAATACTATGTGTCTTTTTGATGTGAAGCATTCTTTCGTATTTTTTGAACCTAACAAACAACTCTTCAAATATCTCTTTTTCAGCAAAGCATTTAATTGGTTTCTCAAAAGAGTTGCCAGATATTTTGGATTTTTACTTGCTTGTCAATTCCAACAGTGTTGACATATGTGACGTGTTACCTGCTGTCCAAACCCTAGGATGGAAAATAAAACAAATGCTAGCATTTCCATAAAAGTTACTTGAAAGTACTTCCAACTTTAGTGTAAGCAATTAATGCAATGTAAAGTAACTTCACTGATAACACGGACAGTCACAAAAAGGGTTTAAAAACATTGGTTATAAAACATTGTGGAAGGTTATCTTAATTGAATGCTCTAACTTCTGACTTCAGAATGCCTATGAGATCTACTGTTCCTGGTGGCCACCTCGCTGGAAAATCCCATTTTATGTGGGGATTGTTTTGACAGCAGCCAAGCATGAAGATGAAAAAGTAGCAGCTGCTGATTTAGTTCCCCATGGCATCTACCACAGGAGGATCCAGAGCTCCCCAAGCATGCCTTATAAGTTATGACACCTTAATGTCTTTAAGTTGTGAAGCCCGGAAGGAGGTTATCAGTGATCAGCCTGCAGTCGTACTCTGCATTTATCGGGGCGTGTTAGTTTAATGAGTCTAATGAAATGCTTTAGGTGGAACATGCGATTTCCAGCCAGTTTTTTAGTGATTAGACTGCACAGCACTTCTAGTGAAGATGAAAAACAGATTTAGTTTAATTTTGTTGAAATGCAATGTAATGTGATCCAGAAGAGCAAGTTAAAAATGAACTGGTTTCTTTTCAAATATGAAAAATTTTAAATGCTTCAGCCATGTTGTACTAAGCTTTCTGTGTCTCACTCATATGGGCTCAGAGTGGAAATTTCTATGTGGGAAGTTTGATGAGAATAAATTTAAGTAATAATTTTGAACTCTTGCTTAGAACACAAAACTGAACATTGTGAAGAAGATAAGTTCTGGTATCTCTCCTGTCAGTAATTTCCTACATCACCAGCTATTTTTATCAGCATGCCCTTTAATACCTAGCTATACAATGATAACAGAAGTCACTTTTTATTATCTGGTGCTTTATTTTTGATGATACATGGAAGCTATTGCATTAATATTATTTTAGGTGTCTTGATACTTAAAAATTTCAAAAGGCTTTAATCATGGAAAAGCCTACAAAGGCAGCTATGGAGCCAAGCTAATTGTCTGAGTAAGAACCCCCTCCCAAAATAATAATAATAATAAAAATAATTCTACAAGGAATTTCATTATATAAGAGTGTACTGGGTGCCGGTGTTATGGTGCTGGCAGCTACTCTGCGAGGTGAGCTTACATGCTCAGCAGCCAAGATGGAAGTGATTTGCGGAATCAAACTCTATAACCCAGAGTTAGGTTATAAAGCAGGTACATTTATTTCAGCGAAACACATATCATTGGGTGTGCGGGCGATAATTCCTCCTAACACGCACACCGTAGGGCAAAAGCTTGGTACAGATATAGGCCGAACTAATACATAATCAGTGATTTTCCCAGAATTCATATACATATTCATTACATTGCCGAGAACCCATCAGCATATGGTCCCTCCCTCTTGCACCTGCGCCATGAGCAGTGGGGGTCTCCTGATGGTCATGGGATGAAGGCTCATTGTCCTCAACAGAAGTAATCCGATCCTGTCCCATTCCTTGTGTAATGTTTCTTCAAGTTTACAATAGAGTTTTGAGATGTTCTTTTCTTATCTGGCCTCACATCCTGCTTACCTGCATTCCTATACAATAGTTAACCCTTATCTTGTGCTCTCCTTACTCACGTTCCTATAAAATGGTTAACCCTCAGTTTGTCCTCTCCTAACTCAGAAGCACCTCCAGGGTCTGTATTTAAGGAAAGGCTAGATAGGCTAAAGAGGAGAGGGTAAAAAAGGAGTGGGAAACAGTGCTGTAGACACCAAGGTAAGTGAAAAAGTAGGACAGGTGCCGCTCTTAGAGCCAAAGCAAAGATTCCCCTACAGGTTATAGACCAGACCATGGTGAAGCAGCGAGAAGTCTGAGGAGGAAGGAGTAGCAGAGAGTATCTATTACAGACTGACTGCACTTGGGAGTGAGGTAAAGATGTCTGGAGTGAAGGAGTAAAATCGAGTCTAGAAGAGGGGGAAGGAAAGGTGTTGTTTTAATGTAGCTTGTTGTTAAATTTGTCTTGCTCGTGGCAGCAACTGATAAACGATCCTCCTGTCTTTACCTCAACCCTTTTTTTTTCCTTCCTATTTTTTTTCTCTACACTAGTGCCGTTAAGGAGGGGACAGTGTGAATGGATAAGTGGGAATTTGGCTGTCAGCTCAGGCTAACCCACCAAAGCCAAAGAGGTTACACTGCTAAATCTGCAGTGTAACAGATAATATTACAAGTTTTCCAGGAGGTCTGAAATATTAGGAAGCAAGGTAACATTTCTTGCACGTGTGCAAGCAAAGACAAAAGGCTAAATTAATTTCTAATGTATCCTTAAGCACTCCTGGTAGTATTTAAATATTGACCAGACCATAAGAGGTTAATGTTGAAAAGGTGAATGCCAGAAATGGCAATAAACAATGTAGCCGTTATCATCTCACCAAGAAGTTTCAGATATACTGCAGAAAGACAGCACTTGTGTGAGACAAGATGGACCTAAGCACAACAATGTTATCTTTCATGACACAATGATTTTAATCAGACTCTTACCTGTCTACAGGACTCAACTGCCACCAGCGTAAATCGGATATCTCAGGTGTTGCAGCTTAGGCTCTTACTGACCCTATTTCTAAATAAAATCATAGTATGTGTGTATGGACAAGCCCTCCTATTTTCCTGATAGAAGTCTGATTAAGCTACCTTAACTTGAGCACCGGCAGCTTTAGGTGTGTGCACTAGGCTGCCAAAACAAGCATTTAATCCTAAAAGCTTCAATGGGTCCTATAGCACATCCATTAGCCCGTACTTATCTATCTATCTATCTATATATATATAAAAGATGTATAGGCGGGAATATGACAGAAAGGTTATTTCTCAGTGTGCTATAGTAAAAACAGAAAAAAAAAAGCATACATTTCTTAATGATGCTTTATTTTCTGGCCCGTTCTAAAATAGTGTTTACAAGCCTGTGGCCAGTACACCCTGCTCCTGACCCTTGGTAATATGGTTAGCATAATAAACCAAAAGGTGAACATCCATAGTATGTAAGCAGGCTGTTAATGCATCACCTCCTCCACTTCCCTCTATCCTTCTCTGGTGCCGGGCATTGAGGACACCTATTAATAATAATGGTAAGACCATTAGCACTGCCAAGACATAAGTGCTGGATCACCAAAAGGGTGATAACACACCCTGCATATATTAGCATTATAAAGGAGATCAGGTGCTCGTTTGCCAAGCTGTGGTGACGCTTGTCATGGAATAGGGAAGCCCACTGCCCATAAGGTCAAGCAGCAACAGCAAGCCTTAAGCAGACTTAGACCTTGAGACAGCAAAACCTGTGATCCTTTAAGAGTCTGTGTTCCTCTGCCGTTGTCTTCCTCCTGTGAGGAAGACTCGATGAGAGCCTTGTGATCTTCTACATAAAGTCTAAGTCTAGGTTCTGAATATTATATTGCATACTGATTAATTTAGTGCAATCTAGAGGATCCAGGTGACTGAAAAATGTGTAACTGAGAATTCTAGAAATTCTGTTGCAACTGTAAGCAACACTAAGTTCTAGAAAGTTCAGATAATAAGTTCTGGTAATGTTTAAAAATACGTGTAATAATAGATCTCTAATTATAATGACAACATTCTACAGTCTTCATTCTGACAAAGTTCCCTAAAGTAGTCTGCCTGTCCTCCATCGTATCCAGTGACAAAGCTGGAAAGGGAAGGGGAAGGGGAAGG
>JACDJE010002437.1:181339-195163 GCA_016647715.1 Pavo muticus
TTTTTTTTTTTTTTTTTTTTTTTTAAATGAAAGATGGGTTAAGCAGTATTAGTGGTGAAATCCCAATTTTACTGAAGACTGTAGCACGGACTCCAAAAGGGCACAAATTCACCCCAAAAGAAGACAGTCTTTTTCCCCGAGCTGTTTTTCTAGCAGAGATATAACTGCTTTCTTCATTACCTAGAGCCAGTCATGCTGCTTCTGAAATCAAATGCTAACTCCTTACCAGGAACTCTGACCAAGCCCTCATTTGCAGTATGTAGAGTTGGAGGACTCTACCGTATTCCTCATTCTAAGGTAGTCAAGAGCAAGACTGGCCAACAGTAATAGCCTTTTTTTATCCAGAAGCTCCCCTGAAGGAATTGCCCCCCAATTGTATTATATCTAAACTTTGCCCAGGAAAATGGTGAACACATTATATAAAAAAAATAATTCTCACTTAGCTGTTCCCTGCTTTGATTTTTTCAAATTTACAGTGTACTTCATAGTGAGAAATAAACCCCCATCATTTTCTGTTGTGCTTCCAAATGGTTAACAGTAAACATCATAACAAGGAAAGTCTCAGCAAACAGTCTTGGAGAAGTCCACAAAAAGTATGATTTGCTTGGAAGAAGGTTACATAACCCATGAAATCACTTCAGTATACTGGAAAGAAAAACAATCCCTCTTATTTAAAATGAATTTATCAGAACTTTAAGAATGCCAAAACCAAATTAAATGATTAGTGCTGCACAGTGTTTGTTTAGCTTTGGTATTTCTCCTGCAGAGCAGCTGTGCATTATTATGGACCACGAATAGCTTCAGTCACCAGTGACTGACAGCAGCATACTGAAGACGGGCTGTATGCTACTGCAACGTCTGTCACCCTCTGATTGAGACTCTGTAGGTGTCCGGGGCTGTCCTTGCTCACTCTGATAGGTTTCTGAAATATTTCAAGGTAGAACTGCTACCCAGAAAAAAAGGTTGCTTGTCTTTCCACAGGAAAACAATAAGAACAGTTAGCTATTAATTCATGGTACCTCCTACAGTTTAAGCAAATCACTTTTGTTCTAGCTGTTGTGAGAAATGTCAAGTCAATGAAAATATCAAAACAACAATTGTCAACCAGAGATGATGAAACAGAAAAATTATGGGGGAAGCAACAGTTATACAGTAGTATTCAAAAACCAAGAGGACTTTTAAAATATGTGCATGAGAGGGCAACGTCCTTTTACTGTAACTGTCAGGAAAAGTCTTACTAATAAAATTAGATGCATATCACCTGTTGCAGATTTTGGTTCTGTAGCCATTTACAGTGTGGTACTTCAAGGTTAAAAAAAAGGAAGAGAAGAGGAGGAAAGGGAAGGGGAGGGGGGGGAAGGGAAGGGAAGGGAAAGCTCTTTAAGTGTTGTAATACCACTGGTAATCACACAGAAACAATTTATACATACCATTCAGGACTTAAAAATTATGCATGTGTACTGCAGGCAGTGAAAAAATACATTGTGGATATTTAATTGGGCAGTATCTCAGGAAACAAAGTATATTAAAATGCATTTAAGATAAACTGGGACAGACATTTGCACATAAAAGAAAACAAAATTCTTAAGAATGGTTTGTGAGCTTCATGGAAAAGAAGTCCAGTTCTTGCTAAATTAAAAAAAAAAATCCTCTATTTGTAAGCTGTCATTTCTTTTAATCAAGGATGTTAATACATTTTTATTGAATTATTCCAGTTGCCAGTTTAAATGAGGAATTGTTGCTTCTAGTTTGATAAATAAGAAGAACAAATAAAAGCTTAAAACAACTGTCTATGAAAACAGTTGAAGCTATTCCCAGTCCTTAGGTTCTTGGTTTTCAAGTTTGATAGCTATAAGTGGAAGCAGCATAGTATTGGAAATAAATAAATAAATAAATAATAAAAACAACAACAACAAAAACAACAATAACAAAAAAACCCATACATTCTTTGCAATGTATAAAAACGTATAAAATACAAAATTCCTTCTCTCAGTTCTGAAATTGTCACTACAATCATATCAGTTCTTCAGTTGTTAAACAAGCTAGCAATTCACTGGCCTTAAAGTTCAAATGGAAATTCTGCAGTTTTTGGCAAAACACATTATTTGTAGCATCCAATACTCCCTACAGTTTTACACTGCAATGTTCCTTCAGTCCTATACATAAAAATGTCCAAACTAGATGTGCTGTAACTTAAGTTTAAAAAGACTTGATGCTGAAAATAGAGAAGACTTTTTTTTTTTTTTTAGTCTAAACAAGGTGTGTTATTTGAAATGAAAGATACTTTTTCTTCCATCTGCATAGCTGTATATTGCAGACTGTGCGTAACCTGGACAGTATGTATAAAGAATGACATTGAAAATGGAATGACAAACTTACTAGAAATTCTAAACAAGAAATAGAGCTGTGTCTCTATTTCTTGCTTGGAGGCAAAATAGCTCTTCTGCCATGCAGCAAAATGAGTGTATAGAAGTAAAAGAATGTTGTAGTTCAGCTGATCATCAACAAGCTTTATTAAGCAGAAGAGTGGTGGATGTATTGTGTACAGCACTAACTAGATTGTGCTCTGACCTGAAATATACAGTACTTGAATTTCATGGCACTGTCCCAAACTATTAGTAATGGCAGCTTGTATGCAACAAACTCAGCATGTAGCAAATGATAGATAAGCTAAAATCTGGGCACCTGCCCATAGCTGAATTGTAAATACAATCCTCCGTCTGCCTTCAGGAAAGCAGCATCTGTCATATACTTTCTACCATACAATTAAGGGATGGCTTTTAATTAATATTTCTCATGGTCTAATGCATTCCATCTCTTTGTTGATATATTTTCACTATAATTGCAGAATTTATAATGTAGTCTGACTAAATGTTAAATATGTTTATTGTGAATATAGTTTATTCTGGTATGTTTGAAAATGCTGTTCATGACACTCGTAATTCACATTGATTTGAGAATGATGTTCTTTTATTTCAGAAATATATTTTGGAGTTTCTTGTTTAGTGAGATTTGTCATGTTTATTTTAATAGTTGAACTAATAGTGGGTAAACTGAATATCAGATTCTTAACTTCTCTTTAGCTGAGCTGTATTAATTCTGAGCTTTGCTTGGTGAGGATTTTTTTTTTTCTCCTAAGATAAAAAAAAATCTGTCTATGAATTTGCAAATAGCTATCTTTGTCTTCAGTTTGCATACAGAAAAATACTTTTTTCTCTATATGTCAAATTTGGCTCTTATATTGTTTTCCTTATTTTTGGCTTCCTTTGCTGATTGTGGAGTGGTAACATGGAATTTTGGAAGGGAATTGAAAGAAAGTAAAGGAAGATTTTGTTCCAACTTATATTTCAATTCTCTTTCTGTGATTACAGTCTGGTGAAGTTGCATAGAGTTTAACAAATTACTTTACTTTCTTTATTCAGTTTACTAACTTCACGGTACTGTGCCACTGCTAAGGTAGTATTTAGGAGTTTGTTGGTGATAATCTGTCCCAATTAAGTTGTTTGTCTATCTATCATATATGCCAGCAGTATGATGTTGAAACTCAGACACTTGTTTCATCATTTTATATTTGCAGATCATAAATTTCATTCAGTTAAAGTAAATCACCAACAGCCTTTTCTTGAAACAAAGTAGATTCAGATAAGACTCGACATAGGTTTATCAAGTCTTGGTTGATTTGGACTTTTGATTTCAGTAACAATTCTTGTATGAAAATTAATTCTAATGTAATAGGGATTTTCAACAACATCCCTTGTGCTCTATGTAAACTCTCATTCTTTTATCAATTATAGATTATTTTAACCCAATGATAGATGCAATTGATTTAAATTGAATGATTTTTGTAATTAACATACTTTTCAAACTACAAGTACCATAATGTAACTCTTGAAAATAAGAAAAGAGTGTTAGAGAGAGGTACAAAAAAGCTAAACCAATCCTTATAATCCTGACAATCCCAATAGAAATATTTTTACTTATTTTTACTATAACTACCTGAAGGGAGGTTGTAGTGAGCTGGGGGTCAGCCTCTTCTCTCGTGTGACTAGTGATAGGACTAGAGGGAATGGTTTCAAGCTGCGCCAGGGAAGGTTCAGGCTGGACGTTAGGAAATACTACTACTCTGAAAGGGTAGTCAGGCACTGGAATGGGCTGTCCAGAGAGGTGGTGGAGTCGCCGACCCTGGAGGTGTTCAAGGAACGTTTGGATGTTGTGTTGGATGTTGTGTTGAGGGACATGGTTTAGCGAGAACCATTGGTGATGGGTGAACGGTTGGACTGGATGATCCTATGGGTCTTTTCCAACCTTAGTGATTCTATGATTCTATGAAAATATATTAAAGCCAATCCCTTATATTTATTGAAGTGAGAAATCTTCATGTTATGAGTTCCTGTAGAGCTATGGAACAATGAAGCACCCAGTGATCAATCAGGAATGCATTTTCACCTAGAGAGAACTCCATTTTAAAGCAGTGAAGATGAGACTAGCTTCATCTGTCAAAGAAAAGCAGCTAATTATTCCACTTGACTGCAGAAGAAATTCCACATTAAAAACAAAGATAATTCTACAGCTGCAGTGCATAGACATGGTGTAACAGCAAGGCAGATAAGTCTATTTGGCTCATGTGAAGGAAAAAGATGGTTGAAGGGAATTGAGAGGGGTCTGATTAATCACTGTAGAGACAAGAAAAAAGTGTATATTAAAGAAGGTAATACAATTGTAAACACGATAAACGAGTCATTTAACCATATTCCTTTTCTAAGCGCTTTATAAATTCAGATATTGAAGTGTGCAGAAATTGTTTAATTTTCATAGTCCAAAATTTGTGGGAAAGACATTGGCATTTGTTTTAAAGTAGCCAGCACCTTTAGTGTGATTGTCAGCTACTTACTTTCTTGATAGCATATAATGGTTAGAATGAGAATGCTTAAAAAAGACTGGTTTACGAGACAAAGTCACTCAAATTAAGAATTTTGAAGAAACAGACAACTGTATTTTGCATCTAAGTACTGCAAGAATAATAAAATATCAGGGCTGCAGAAATATCCAATGCGTGTTTTCTCCATGTTTGCCAGAGAAAAACGTTCTTCTGCAGAGCTTTGTATGGAATGCTATGTCCAAATCTACATAAACCTCTATCCTTTGTTTGTCAGATATGATGTTTGTTTTGAATGCTGTATGACTGTTACAAGAACAGCCAAATGCTTATCTGTTTAGAAAATAAAATAAAATAACATTCAATGTGAAATAAAACTAGTACATAATCATTTTACTTTAATATAGGCACATACATAGCTATCACTGAACCATCTTTGTCCTTACTGTGATAAAGGTCTCTTCCTTCTTCTTCTCTTAATGGCCTTACCGTATCAAAGGACAGTGGGCTCACTTATGTGGTGACATACATAATGTATTTTAATACGTTATTATTAATATAATCTTAATACTGTAATCTATAATGCAGTAATATAATATAGCATTATACAGGCTCTGTCATGTCTAGGTTCTTAAAAATGCAAAAAAAAAAATTTAATATTACGAGGGGAAATTGTACAGGAAATTTGCTCCCACTCTGATAGCCACTGTGCTCCACATCAAAAATACCTGTTTGCATTTGTCCCTAGGCAGACTCCTGATTTATGCACAGGATGTGTCTTAAACGGTGCTAACTGCCAAGCCAAGGGCCAGGACCACTCTAATGACTAACCAGAGAAGACATGGAGCTCCAGCTAACAGGAGCAATCTAGAGCCTGGCACTGTTTCATTTGCTAGTACAGACATAAGCTGAATACCTTGATTTACCTCTGGTTCTTTTGTTTCCATCAAACTCCAAACTCAAGAGATATCTCTTATTACACTAATCGGTACGATGTTTAGGTCTGTATTTCACTTCATTATGCTTTCAAGTAATGTCACAAAGTTTATTTTCAATCCTCAACAGACTAAGTAAATCAAAAAAATGCTGAAAAATGTTCTCTCTCTCTCTCTCTCTCTCTCTCTTTTTTTTTTNAAAAAAAAGAAAACAAAAACAAACAAACAACAACAAAAAAACATATGAAGCCCATGCAGCTTAACTTCCTGCATCAGCCTTGTTTGGGGAGAAACAGGTAAATACTGGTACATGGTTACTTTACAGTAATTGCATTAAGTAGACTAATTAACTTTTTGCTAATGAGAAGTTATGATGATGACTGCTATAATGTCTTTATACAAAAATACTATGTGTCTTTTTGATGTGAAGCATTCTTTCGTATTTTTTGAACCTAACAAACAACTCTTCAAATATCTCTTTTTCAGCAAAGCATTTAATTGGTTTCTCAAAAGAGTTGCCAGATATTTTGGATTTTTACTTGCTTGTCAATTCCAACAGTGTTGACATATGTGACGTGTTACCTGCTGTCCAAACCCTAGGATGGAAAATAAAACAAATGCTAGCATTTCCATAAAAGTTACTTGAAAGTACTTCCAACTTTAGTGTAAGCAATTAATGCAATGTAAAGTAACTTCACTGATAACACGGACAGTCACAAAAAGGGTTTAAAAACATTGGTTATAAAACATTGTGGAAGGTTATCTTAATTGAATGCTCTAACTTCTGACTTCAGAATGCCTATGAGATCTACTGTTCCTGGTGGCCACCTCGCTGGAAAATCCCATTTTATGTGGGGATTGTTTTGACAGCAGCCAAGCATGAAGATGAAAAAGTAGCAGCTGCTGATTTAGTTCCCCATGGCATCTACCACAGGAGGATCCAGAGCTCCCCAAGCATGCCTTATAAGTTATGACACCTTAATGTCTTTAAGTTGTGAAGCCCGGAAGGAGGTTATCAGTGATCAGCCTGCAGTCGTACTCTGCATTTATCGGGGCGTGTTAGTTTAATGAGTCTAATGAAATGCTTTAGGTGGAACATGCGATTTCCAGCCAGTTTTTTAGTGATTAGACTGCACAGCACTTCTAGTGAAGATGAAAAACAGATTTAGTTTAATTTTGTTGAAATGCAATGTAATGTGATCCAGAAGAGCAAGTTAAAAATGAACTGGTTTCTTTTCAAATATGAAAAATTTTAAATGCTTCAGCCATGTTGTACTAAGCTTTCTGTGTCTCACTCATATGGGCTCAGAGTGGAAATTTCTATGTGGGAAGTTTGATGAGAATAAATTTAAGTAATAATTTTGAACTCTTGCTTAGAACACAAAACTGAACATTGTGAAGAAGATAAGTTCTGGTATCTCTCCTGTCAGTAATTTCCTACATCACCAGCTATTTTTATCAGCATGCCCTTTAATACCTAGCTATACAATGATAACAGAAGTCACTTTTTATTATCTGGTGCTTTATTTTTGATGATACATGGAAGCTATTGCATTAATATTATTTTAGGTGTCTTGATACTTAAAAATTTCAAAAGGCTTTAATCATGGAAAAGCCTACAAAGGCAGCTATGGAGCCAAGCTAATTGTCTGAGTAAGAACCCCCTCCCAAAATAATAATAATAATAAAAATAATTCTACAAGGAATTTCATTATATAAGAGTGTACTGGGTGCCGGTGTTATGGTGCTGGCAGCTACTCTGCGAGGTGAGCTTACATGCTCAGCAGCCAAGATGGAAGTGATTTGCGGAATCAAACTCTATAACCCAGAGTTAGGTTATAAAGCAGGTACATTTATTTCAGCGAAACACATATCATTGGGTGTGCGGGCGATAATTCCTCCTAACACGCACACCGTAGGGCAAAAGCTTGGTACAGATATAGGCCGAACTAATACATAATCAGTGATTTTCCCAGAATTCATATACATATTCATTACATTGCCGAGAACCCATCAGCATATGGTCCCTCCCTCTTGCACCTGCGCCATGAGCAGTGGGGGTCTCCTGATGGTCATGGGATGAAGGCTCATTGTCCTCAACAGAAGTAATCCGATCCTGTCCCATTCCTTGTGTAATGTTTCTTCAAGTTTACAATAGAGTTTTGAGATGTTCTTTTCTTATCTGGCCTCACATCCTGCTTACCTGCATTCCTATACAATAGTTAACCCTTATCTTGTGCTCTCCTTACTCACGTTCCTATAAAATGGTTAACCCTCAGTTTGTCCTCTCCTAACTCAGAAGCACCTCCAGGGTCTGTATTTAAGGAAAGGCTAGATAGGCTAAAGAGGAGAGGGTAAAAAAGGAGTGGGAAACAGTGCTGTAGACACCAAGGTAAGTGAAAAAGTAGGACAGGTGCCGCTCTTAGAGCCAAAGCAAAGATTCCCCTACAGGTTATAGACCAGACCATGGTGAAGCAGCGAGAAGTCTGAGGAGGAAGGAGTAGCAGAGAGTATCTATTACAGACTGACTGCACTTGGGAGTGAGGTAAAGATGTCTGGAGTGAAGGAGTAAAATCGAGTCTAGAAGAGGGGGAAGGAAAGGTGTTGTTTTAATGTAGCTTGTTGTTAAATTTGTCTTGCTCGTGGCAGCAACTGATAAACGATCCTCCTGTCTTTACCTCAACCCTTTTTTTTTCCTTCCTATTTTTTTTCTCTACACTAGTGCCGTTAAGGAGGGGACAGTGTGAATGGATAAGTGGGAATTTGGCTGTCAGCTCAGGCTAACCCACCAAAGCCAAAGAGGTTACACTGCTAAATCTGCAGTGTAACAGATAATATTACAAGTTTTCCAGGAGGTCTGAAATATTAGGAAGCAAGGTAACATTTCTTGCACGTGTGCAAGCAAAGACAAAAGGCTAAATTAATTTCTAATGTATCCTTAAGCACTCCTGGTAGTATTTAAATATTGACCAGACCATAAGAGGTTAATGTTGAAAAGGTGAATGCCAGAAATGGCAATAAACAATGTAGCCGTTATCATCTCACCAAGAAGTTTCAGATATACTGCAGAAAGACAGCACTTGTGTGAGACAAGATGGACCTAAGCACAACAATGTTATCTTTCATGACACAATGATTTTAATCAGACTCTTACCTGTCTACAGGACTCAACTGCCACCAGCGTAAATCGGATATCTCAGGTGTTGCAGCTTAGGCTCTTACTGACCCTATTTCTAAATAAAATCATAGTATGTGTGTATGGACAAGCCCTCCTATTTTCCTGATAGAAGTCTGATTAAGCTACCTTAACTTGAGCACCGGCAGCTTTAGGTGTGTGCACTAGGCTGCCAAAACAAGCATTTAATCCTAAAAGCTTCAATGGGTCCTATAGCACATCCATTAGCCCGTACTTATCTATCTATCTATATATATATATATAAAAGATGTATAGGCGGGAATATGACAGAAAGGTTATTTCTCAGTGTGCTATAGTAAAAACAGAAAAAAAAAAGCATACATTTCTTAATGATGCTTTATTTTCTGGCCCGTTCTAAAATAGTGTTTACAAGCCTGTGGCCAGTACACCCTGCTCCTGACCCTTGGTAATATGGTTAGCATAATAAACCAAAAGGTGAACATCCATAGTATGTAAGCAGGCTGTTAATGCATCACCTCCTCCACTTCCCTCTATCCTTCTCTGGTGCCGGGCATTGAGGACACCTATTAATAATAATGGTAAGACCATTAGCACTGCCAAGACATAAGTGCTGGATCACCAAAAGGGTGATAACACACCCTGCATATATTAGCATTATAAAGGAGATCAGGTGCTCGTTTGCCAAGCTGTGGTGACGCTTGTCATGGAATAGGGAAGCCCACTGCCCATAAGGTCAAGCAGCAACAGCAAGCCTTAAGCAGACTTAGACCTTGAGACAGCAAAACCTGTGATCCTTTAAGAGTCTGTGTTCCTCTGCCGTTGTCTTCCTCCTGTGAGGAAGACTCGATGAGAGCCTTGTGATCTTCTACATAAAGTCTAAGTCTAGGTTCTGAATATTATATTGCATACTGATTAATTTAGTGCAATCTAGAGGATCCAGGTGACTGAAAAATGTGTAACTGAGAATTCTAGAAATTCTGTTGCAACTGTAAGCAACACTAAGTTCTAGAAAGTTCAGATAATAAGTTCTGGTAATGTTTAAAAATACATGTAATAATAGATCTCTAATTATAATGACAACATTCTACAGTCTTCATTCTGACAAAGTTCCCTAAAGTAGTCTGCCTGTCCTCCATCGTATCCAGTGACAAAGCTGGAAAGGGAAGGGGAAGGGGAAGGAGAAGGAGAAGGAGAAGGAGAAGGAGAAGGAGAAGGAGAAGGAGAAGGAGAAGGAACATGCCAGCGGTGGATTCAATAATGTCAGCAGGGTGTCCCCTGTTTCAAAGTACATTTCATAGAATCATAGAATCACAAGGTTGGAAAGGACC
Source organism: Pavo muticus (assembly GCA_016647715.1). Lineage (NCBI taxonomy): Eukaryota > Metazoa > Chordata > Aves > Galliformes > Phasianidae > Pavo > Pavo muticus. Next base: position 191,636 of record JACDJE010002437.1, read on the forward strand.
TGCAAGATCATCTAGTCCAATCGTCCTCCCATTACCATTGCTACCACAAGTTACTAAACCATATCTCGTAGCTCCTCATCCAGACGCCTCTTGAATGCCAGGGACGGCGACTCCACGACCTCCCTGGGGAGGCCATTTCAGTGCCTGACCACCCTCTGAGGAAAAAAGTTTTTGTTATGTCTAACCTAAACCTCCTCTGGTACAACTTGTGGCCATTTCCTCGGGTCCTATTTGTTGCCTGGGAGAAGAGGCCAAACCCCTCCTCACCACAACCTCCCTTCAGGAAGTTGTAGACAGCAATGAGGTCTCCCCTGAGCCTCCTCTTCTCCAGACTAAACAATGCCAGCTCCTTCAGCCACTCCTCATAAGACTAGTGCTCCAGACCCCCCACCAGTTTCGTTGCCCTTCTCTGCACAGGTTCCAGAGCCTCAATGTCTTTCTTGTATTGAGGGGTGCAGAACTGAACACAATACTCAAGGCATGGCCTCACCAGAACTGAGTACAGGGGGATTATTACCTCCCTGCTCCTGCTGGCCACACTATTTCTAATGCAGGCCAGGATGCCATTGGCCCTCATGGCCACCTGGGCACACTGTCGGCTCATGTTCAGCCGAGCATCAGCCGACACCCCCAGGTCCCTTTCCTCTTCACAGTCATCCAGCCACTCATCCCCAAGCCTATAGTGCTGCATGGGGTTATTGTGGCCAAAGTGAAGGACCTGGCATTTGGCCTTCTTGAACCTCATTCCATTCACCTCAGCCCAGCGATCCAGCTTATCTAGATCCATCTGAAGGGCCTTCCTACCCTCAGGCAGATTGACACCACCTCCCAACTTGGTGTCACCTGCAAACTTACTGAGGGTACATTCAATCCCCTCATGTAGGTCATCAATAAAGATATTAAACAAGATGGGCCCCGGTACCAACCCCTGGGGGACACCGCTTGAAACAGGTCGCCAGCTGGACTTAACTCCATTAACCACTACTCACTGGGCATGGCCCTGTAGCCAGTTCCTTACCTAAAGAAGGGTATACCTGTCTATGCCATGGGCAGTCAGTTTCCCCAGAAGAATACTGTGAGAGACTGTGTCAAAGGCTTTGCTGAAGTCTAGGTAGATTACATCAACAGCTTTTCCCTTGTCTACCAGTCCAGTCAACCAGTCATAGAAGGAGATGAGGTTGGTCAAGCATGACCTGCCTTTCATGAACCTGTGTTGGCTGGGCCTGATCCCCCACATGTCACACACGTGCCGTGTGATCTCACCCAAGATGATTTGCTCCATGACTTTCCCTGGTACTGAGGTCAGGCTGACAGGCCTGTAGTTCCCCAGATCCTCCTTATGACCCTTCTCGTAGATGGGAGTAACATCAGCAAGCCTCCAATCCTCTGGGACCTCTCCAGATAACCAGGAGCGCTGGTAGATGGCCAAGAGCGGCTTGACGATCACCCCTGCCAGATCCCTCAGCACCCAAGGGTGGAGCCCGTCTGGTCCCAATGGACTTGTGGCATTCCAGATGGAGGAGGAGATCTCTAACTGTCTCCACCTGAATCACCGAGGCTGTATTTTGCATAGCATCCGAGACTTCCAGATCAGGGTGTAAAGTGCCCTGAGGATAACTGATCTGCCTATTAAAGGCAGATGTAAAGAAGGCATTGAGGACCTCAGCCTTCTCCTTATCCTCAGTGGTCACATTCCCCGCTGCATCAAGTAAAGGATGGAAATTCTCCTTGGTTCTTCTCTTACTGTTGATACATTTGTAAAAGGATTTCTTATTCTCTTTTACTGCAGTGGCCAATCTGAGTTCAAGTTGGGTTTTTGCCTTCCTAACTTCCTCCCTGCATACCTCAGCAACTTCCTTGTAATCTCCCCAAGTAGCCTGTCCCTTCTTCCAGAGGACATAGACTCTCTTTTTCTTCCGGAGTCTCAGCAATAGTTACCGGTTCATCCACACTGGTCTTCTTCCCCTACAGCTCGCCTTACGGCACTCAGGGACAGCCTATTCTTGTCCCTTTAAGATTTCCATCTTGAGGAGGTCCAGGCTTCCTGGACCGCTTTACCCTTAAGGAGCGACTCCCAAGGGACCCATGCTACGAGCGTCCTGAACAGGTCAAAGTCCGCCCTCTAGAAGTTCGAGATAACAGTTTTGCTAGTCACCCTTCCGACATCTACAAGAATAGAGAATTTTACAATTTAATGGTCGCTCTGCCCAAGACAGTCCCCAGCCTTCACATCTCCCACCAGTCCTTCTCTGTTAGTGAAGAGCGGGTCTAGCAGGGCACCACCCCTGGTAGGCTCTCATACCAGCTGTGTCAGGAAGCTATCTTCCATGCACTCTACAGACCTCCTGGACTGCTTCCTCTGTGCTGTATTATATTTCCAACATATCAGGGAAGATGAAGTCTCCCAGGAGAACAAGTGTTGGTGATTGTGCAACTTCCGCAAGCTGCTCATAGAATGCCTCGTCCATCTCTTCATCCTGATTAGGCAGTCTATAACAGACTCCCACCAAGATGTCACCCTTACAGGCCTTCCCCCTAATCCTTATCCATAGACATTCAACTTTATCATTCCCGACCCCAACCTCTTCAACATCAAAACACTCTTTAATGTAAAGGGCTACACCACCACCCTTCCTTCCTTGTCTATCCCTTCTGAAGAGCTTGTAGCCATCCATCACAGCACTCCAGCCATAGGAGTGGTCCCACCATTACCATGTTTCAGTAATAGCAACTAGGTCGTAGTTAGCTTGCCGCACAATCACTTCCAGCTCCTCCTGCTTGTTGCCCATGCTGTGTGCACTGGTGTAGATGCACTTCAGCTGAGTCATCTGCCTCACCTCCAGCTCAAGCATCATTCTCCTAGGCTCATCTCTGGTGAGGCCTGTTTTGTTGCCTTCCCCCATCATAGCTAGTTTAAAGCTCTTTCAATAAGCCCCACTAGCTCCTGCACTAGGATTCGTTGCCCTCTTTGAGATAGGTCGGTTCCATGGACAGACAACAGGCCAGGGGCTGAGTGAACTGCCCCATGATCAAAGAACCCAAAGTTTCTGGCTTGACACCAGCCTTTGAGCCAATTATTCATTGCTTGTGCTTTCCAAGCCTGCTCCATGTCCCTCACTGCCCCTGAAGGTATAGAACAGATGATCACTTGAGCTCCTGCTCCTTGAACTAAACGCCCTAAGCCGCTGAAATCTCTTTTCATAGTTTTTAGGGTTTTCTGAGCAATTTCATCACTGCCCACCTGAACTATGAGTAATGGAAAATAATCAGTGGACCTAACCAGCTTTGGGAGTTGGCTGGTTATGTCCCTGACCCGGGCCCCAGGAAGGCAGCACACTTCCCGATGGCTCGGGACCAGTCTGCATATCACCCTCCGTTCCTCTGAGAAAGGCGTCACCCACCAAAACCACCCTTCTTTCTTTCCTGACAGAGGCAGTCTCAAGGCATGGGGGTGACCGCCTCGCCTTAGGCTCCCCCCTAGGCAGATCCTCCACCACCTCCCCACTCACCTCCCCTTCAATTTCCAGC
>JACDJE010002437.1:196267-218261 GCA_016647715.1 Pavo muticus
TTTGTTAAAGCTCTTTTTATAAAGATAGTTTTCTGGAGTCAGTTTCAGGTAACAGAGTTCATTCACACACACACACACAAAAAGATAATGGGGCTTTCATATCCAAGAATTAAAGGAAAAAAATCTTCCCTTTCAAACATGTTGACATTCAGTTTTTGCTAGCTCCATTCCAACTTGGTCAATTTATTTGAATTTTTCAAATCCATATTATGAACATAAGCTCTTTCCTATTGAAAAACTGTGTGTAATAATTTTCCTGGCTTGAAGATTCAATCAGATGCAACACACCTGACCCTGTTTAGCTCTCAGTGTAAAGGAAACTCATTATCCGTTTACCTCTTTCAGTGAGCAGGCTGGTAATCCTCTCAGTTTTACTTTGACTTCCTCGCTTTATTGTGTCAGCTACTTCACAGCCCGTTTTCACCTTTCTGTTGCACTTCACTCTTATGTTCATTTTTTATGTATTTTTTCCTCGCTTTGAGAAGGTCCTTCATTTCATTTCTTTTGGTTTTCCAACAGTATAAAAAATAAAAATACCCACAAATTTATATGCCTCTCATATCATCCAAAATGTAATTTCTAGTTAAGTATCCCCTGCACAGAATGTGAGTTAAATTCGTCAGGCCCTGTCAACTTCTGCATTCAATGTGCGTATTTGTACATATGTCTTTAAAAGCATATGTGCTTTTATACAAAGCAAAAGAGTGTGTATGTATGAATTTGCAGCCAGCATATATTTTCAGGATGTGTTCTTTTGAGTCTGCATGTATGTCAGTGTCCCAATATGTCCCTCTTGCACCTAACATTCTCTTCTTTTTCTGTGATACCTTGAGTCTGAAATTGATTTATTCAATCATTTAATGCTTGTCTTAGGGTAAGAAAAAAAAATATAAAAGAGAGAAGAAGTTGTTTTATTTTAGCCCTGCATTATTCTGAATACTTTCATATTTTCCTCATTCTGTCAGGTCCCTTGATCCTCTAAACCCCTTCTTCTTAATGAAGGATTTATATACCCATTAATTCACATGCTCTTCTTTACAATCTCTCTGTTCCTTTTATTGCTAATATCATTGTTTCTGGTACCACACCAATGTATGCATCTGTCAAACTTTGAAACAAATATCCCATTTTATTTCAGGCTGATATTCTATTAATCTTATGCAAACACATTGGGTATTGCTCCAGTGTATTACTTCCTCTGAATGATATCACTTAGATCCTCTTTGTCCTGTTTGCCATGCTCTCATGGCACTCATGAATTCTTACAAAAAGGCATACATTGCAGTTCCCACTACCTTTCCTGTTGGACATTCTCACACTACTTCTGCCGCCACACACTTCGTGCTTTGAGCTTTGTTGTTTAGTAAAGTGGGACTTGAATCTCCACATACTTTGATGCTTCAGAATTTTTTTCATTTCGCTACAGGATGTGAAGTAATATTCAGTGTCAGAATACTGTCCGTATTTCACTAGATGCAATGAGTCACCCATAACATTTAAAACAAATTAGCTGGATTTTGCTATGAGTTTGAATTGACTTACTCACTTTGCATTAGTCAAAAACTAGCTTAGTCATAAACTCTTTGTGGCTATCTTTTTGTTGTTTACTTAAAAGTGTACTGCTCACTTATACGACTTCAGTACAAGTGAAGTTGTCTTCAGCTATTCTCTGTTTTCTCCTCTTGACTTGCGGAAGTCTGTTGAAACATCATGGTCTTTGAAATAAGATAATGTCAGCTTTGTATTTTTTGAGCATTCTGTAAAAAGTTGTTTTCTGTTTAAGCAGTTCCTTAAGATCTAGATTTCTTTTCTTGCTCTTGTCAAAAATGATATATTTTTTAGTTTCTATATTTTACTCCTGATCCATCCTGCATTCAGAAGTCAAACAAAAATATTCTACTTTATTTTGAATGTATGCATTAGCAGACTAACACTGCATAAGAAAATCCTCTGTATCATACAACAGTTGGTCCTAAAGTGGCTCTCACTTGTGTTAACTATTCATGGATTATTCTGGAGTTCCCACAAGAATAAGCTGGCCCTTTATCACCTAAAAAAACACAGCTCAAAGATAAAAAAAATCCCACAGCTATCTGAAATAAGCTGCATGTAAATTCTTAGTTTCTATTGCAATCAGTTAATTTTGTGATGAAGCTCTCTGAGACAGACAGAGAAAAGGAAAAAATAAAAAGTTTATGTAGAGTTTCTGGGCTTGAGTGATTGAGTTCGTTAGAGTGTTTATGCTTTTTGCTTTAAATGTATAACTGATAGAAAAAGAACCAAATGAGGTAGTAGTGGGAACATCAACAACAATAACAGCAACAACAAAAGCTTTCCGAAGTATGTTCTCTTACTCCTCCAGCTGGGATAGATTTATTAATAAAAACTTATCATTTAGTTTTCCACATTCTATCATTCTATCATTTGCCCACATTCTTGAGCAGCCATCTGTCAGCATACAAAATACTTATCTGCATTTCTGCTTTCTCAGAAGTTTTCCCATCTATCAATTCATTAGTTAAGATTTGTGATTAGAACTTGCAAAAATCTTACTTGAATATCTTTCTTAAGTTAATACAAAAAATATTTTTCCATTTTCACGTGACAGATTTAGTAAGAATATAATTTCTTGTCAAAATCAGGGAGTTTAAATGGAAGCTTTTACACAGATACTTCTGTACTTTCTTTGATTCCAGTTAATGACTTCAATTTCTGCAATGAATTTTCTGTAGAAATATAACCACTGTAATGCAAGAGTAAGTGAAAATTTATTTGTTCTATAAACATTTTAATCCATATTTCTCCCTAAAATATTCAGTAGTCAGTTAAGAAGTACTATGAAATTAATATCTGAAGTACATGGAGCAAGATATAAAAGACATGATGAGGGCTTTGCTTCTTAGGCAAACAACTACCTCGGTTTTAGAAACAGAGTGTTATTTCTACCTCTCTTCCCACTGAAATTCTCACTGAAACATATCTGCTGACTGAACCACTGAAATAAGCTGACTGACTGAATCTATCTAATTTGAACTCTTGGAACATCCTTTAATCCTATATCTTGACTTGTGCTCTCCTTTTATTTAAAATGTGATATGTAACTGCTAAAATTAACTTCTCAGTGAAGACTCAAGCCTTCTTACTCTTAGTGTTCAATGTGGAAAAAAATATACTTAGTTCACAATTTGGGCTTTCAGATATCCATGTTGAATACCATTTAGAAAATACTAAAAATCAAAGCTCTTTCACAGATTTTTTATAATAAGGACGGAACTTCTAGGCAAAACCAGAGGAGTGGAAGGTCTCTATACTACTGAAATTTTCTGTAAAAGCATAATTGAAACAATTCTATCTGTTTATCTTAGTTGAATAAGTAATCATGGATGGCAGACTGTGGTAGTCCAAAATCAGCACACTATTGCCATTCATCAGCACCTCACTGCATGGCCGAATAGTAGAAAATGGGATTGCACAGCTAGTAAGTGATGACATTTAAAAGGTGAAATAGTAAGGAAAATGGATTTGGGAAGGTTTCTCAAAACTTTCCTGGAAAACGTTAATTATTCCCAGATTAATGTGTTTTTTGTTGTTGTTGTTGTTGTTTTTTGTGGTTTTTCTTTTTGTGTGGTTTTTTTTTTTTTTTTCATTTTGAACTGGCAAGCTGAAATATAAGACTTATTATGTATGGTTTATTGTACTGCACAGCGTAGGTGAAGCGAATGTCAGTTTCGAGATAGTTGCACTAAAGAAAAAAGCTTGTGTTGGATACAGTTTTACTTCCCAAGTCACTACTTACAAATTAATTAATTTGAAAATTAGTGTGGAAATACTTGAAAAAAAAAACAAAAGGATTTAGCTTTTCCTAAATGAATGAAAAAGAGTAATGATTGAATTCACACTCTAATTAAAGACTTTTTAAAAAGTATGTATATACATATGTGCTACAAGACAGTTAAGAAGAAAAGCAAATCCAAATGGTTTTTTAGGGAGTCCTCATCTTATTTGACCTTGTCTTGCTTTCTCCTAGTCTCTTTGAGCAAAAAGTTGGTACCTTCCACTTCTCTAGCTGCTGCCCCGAGAGTACATAAGGAAGAAGTACACAACATTCAGAATCAAAGATTCTGCATTTCAAGCAACACAGATCTTAGTGAATAAACCTTCATAAACAAAGAATGAATTCCAGTGAACACCATCCTTCAGTGAAGCTAGTAACAAAACTCATGCTGGCTTCAAATTCATGTGAACTTCACTCTTGGAGAAAAGATAGAGATGTAAGGCTGACTATTTAATGTCTTCTGTAGCAATCTGAAATTATGCTGGAATAGAAAGGAAGAGAGAAATAGCCATAGTGAGTTGTCAGAATAGAGTCCAAGATATTACTGGATGCTTTATTCTACTTGTATTTGTTGTGGAAACACATATTGCCTTGGACAAAATCTAAGAATTGAATTCAGAAAGAGGAAAGTAAGAGGAATAGGAATAAGGTAGATCATGGATAGGAATAAGGTAAGGAAGGTCACGAAGGGTAGTGCTTCAAGAACTGCAGATGTTGCATAAATGAGTTTTTTGCCCAGTTATGAAAAATTAGTTCAAAAAAATAAATGGTCTCAAATTTTTGGAGGAAAAAAATCTTTTAAAAAAGGTGAGTCCGCAGAAAAATTAAGAAGGCTGAGAAAGCAAGTTAGGTTAGATAGTGCTAGCAGTCATGATGACAAAAATAATAAGTGGATTAAAATTGCAATTACAGTATTGGTCAGAAGGTAGACAAGGAGTCAGCTGTACTGTTGAAGGACAAGAGTGAGATGTTATTGACAAATGAGGTTCATATTGCCAAAAGGCTGAATTCTTTGCTAGTGTATGCATGAAAGAATTTGAAGGTCATAATCCACAGCCTGGGATAAATTTTCCTAGTGAAGCAAGTGGCAAGCTAAAAGCCATTATGATTACAAAGAAGGAGAGATGAGAGTTAGGAAATTAGACTGACAAAGTACCAGTACAGGATAATTGACATTCTGGACATCTGATATGAGAAATATTACATCATAAGAAATTGTAATTTACAGAGATTACTGAAGTATGGTAATAAATATGTTGAATTACATAATTTCACTGCATCTGCGATATATTCTGAAATTTGTTTCATCTTGAGTCCATGAACAATTATCACTGGGTGTTATCTTAATTCATGTTAAATTGAGAGAGTGGTGTCTGAATGTTTAAATTATTTGTCACATATTCCAAACCAGGAATTCATGTATAATTTATTCTGCATGGTGACAATACATTAATTGGGATTATGAAAAGTATTGTGAAAAACATAAGGTACATCAGTGACAAATTCTTTTCATAAGCTATTTGGATTTACTTGTCAATATGCAATTTTTCATGGCCAAGAAAGAGCTTACAGATCTACAAGTCAGTTCTTTGACTGTCATGAAGTATAATGTTGGGTGTAGAAGTGTTACATGTTACAATTTTTTAAAAAGATGAGTGAGAAAAGAAAGAGAAGGTGATTGAAATTTCATACCTAATGTTTAGATGTCTATTAAAATGGAAAATTGAATAAAGGTTAGGATTTTTTTTACTTTTATGTTACTGAGATTACGTGGATTCATTGTAAGGAAGGTTTATAACTACCTCAAATAGTATTTTTGACAAAATATTGCCATATTTATGTAAAGATATTTCAGGCATTGTAAGGTTGAACGCAACTGCCAAACAGAAAAAAATATATAGTTTAGTATTTTCAAATCCAGCATTGGTCCTATGCTGGATGGTTGGACCTCAAAGTTACAGTCACATTGTTTGTTCACCACTCCTGCTTCAGCTTGTCAAGGTATCAGAATATTCTTGTGGCTCTGGGTGCTTATTTACAGAAAATGTGATAAGCATACAAAATCAGAAAGTGCTTCTGAAAAATCAGACACTGAAGTTGAAATCACTACTCTGCAACACCCTAGTGAGGAGGACTAGACTAATAATATTTTCTTCATCGCATTACTCAAACCCATTCAGAATGATTTCAATTATATATTTAACTCTGATTTGCTTAATTCTGGATATGACAAAAGTCTTACTTAAGAAGTCTCTACCATGTAGAACTAAGAATATTACTGGAGACTGAACAGACTAACTGTCCAACTGCACATGCAGCCAAATATCAAGGAAGTTAACAGGAATGCTGTTGGGAAAAAAAAATACTGAGAGAAATCAGTGAAGATTCTTCAGTAAATATCTAAATTTTATTTCAATTTCTGGAGGTAATAAAAAGCCCAAATAGTTACTGTGTAACTCACAAAATCTCAGCTTATGATTCTATCTGTCATGGCAAGTGTAATCGTTTGAGATCAGTTCCTCCCTGAGAGTGCTGGGTCTCTAAAATTTGATCAAATCATTTGTCAGTTTTTAATAATCCTCTTCACATCTAGTTGAAGGATTTTTCAGCTGGAAAAAAAGAGATCACAATTAGTTTAAAGGTGAAACAAAGGTCGAGATCATCTTAGAAACTGGAAGCCAATTGAAGTCATAGCCTTGAGCTAGTGTATGCATAGAAGTAGAATTGAGAAATGGATACTTAAAATCTAACATGCCTGAGACAAAGAAACTAACTTTCAAAAGGTCTTATATGCATTCCTTTCAGATAGAACCACCTGTAGGTGTATGTAATACACCCCTGGCAACTCATTTTATAATCTATTAGGATTGTTCGCTTGCTTTCAAGTTTGCAAAAATTTTACTGTTACGAAAAAATAAAATCCTAATATCAAAACAAAGGAACAGTTGCAACATATGACTAACACATGAAAAATTTCAATATCCTATGTGGTACAAAAATGAACAATTCAATATTTTTTAATTGTATTGACTGTTGAAAATATGTTCTTGGTATACTTTTGCGGAGTTACACTACTTAGCTCTTTTTATTTAATAATATACCTATATATCTTTATATCATAGAATCATAGAATGCCCTGGGTTGGAAGTAACCTATAAGGATTATCAAGTATATCTCTTGGCTCCACACAGGACCACCCAAAATCAGGCTATATGTCCAAATGCTTCTTGAACTCTGACAAGCTCAGTGCCATGATCACTGGCCTTGGGAAATTGTTTCAGTGCCCAACCACCTTCAGGTGAAGAACCTTTTCCTGATATCCATCCTCACCCTCCATTGACTCAGCTCCATGGGCTCAGTCACTGTCACCAGAAAGGAGATCCATGCTGGCCCTCCTCTTCTCCTGAGGAAGCCATAGGCCACAATAAGATCTCCTCTCGGTTCCTTCTCTAGGCTGAATGAACTAAAGGACTTCAGCTACTCCTTATATGTCTTCCTCTTTAGAGTCTTTGCCATCTTTGTAACCCTCTTTTCAATGCTCTCTAATAGCTGTATGTTCTTTTAGTACTGTGGTGCTGAAAACTGCACACAGTGCTCAAGATGAAGCCACACCAGTGCAATATTGAGTAGGACAATCACTTCCACTGACTCACTAGCAGTGCCATACTTGATACACCCCAGAATATGGTTGGCCTTCCTAGTTGCCTGAGCACACTGTTAACTCATATTCAACTTGCTGTCAAATAAGATCTTGTCAAATAAGATCACCAAATCCATTTCAGCAGGGCTAACCTCAAGCATCACATTCACCAGTCTGTCTATACACACAGCCAGTGTTGCCCATTCCAGGTGCAGAATCTAGCACTTGCTCCTGTTAAATTTCATGTGGTTGGAGATTGCCCAGCTCTCTAATTTGTACAGATCTCTCTGCAAGGCCTCTCTACCCTCAATGGAATTAACAGATCCTCCCAATTTAGTGTCATCAGCAAACTTGCTCAAAACACTTCTAGTCCTACATCCAAGTAATTTATGAAACCATTAAAGAGAACTGATCTAAAATGGAGCCTTGGGGAAAGCAACTTGGAGAAAGTTCAAACCGACAGTACAATCAAAGCTTGCAATGAAGTTGAGGAGTTTTGCAAAGATTTTAACCTCTTTTTTGATATGTTCAGTTATCAAACAAATGTATATGATTCAATTAGCTCTTAAATATATTTTCTCATACAACAATATGTGTAATTTGAGTTCTGCAAAACAGTGACTAAAAACGCATTCGTAATACTATTAAAGTTTTTGTATAGTTAAGCATCATATTGACTAATGTTTGAAGATTCCTATATTTAAGTTTTTGCTCCCAACAGAGGGAATATTAATAAATATATGTTCACCTGCATCATGACAGTGCACTGAGAGGAAAGATGAAAATATTTCAGTTTCCTTCTATAGAAATGAGCAGGATCTTTCTTTAAAATCTTCATTTAAAGTAATTAGAAAATGAAATCCACAATCCTTTGCTATTTGTGCCATGAAAACTGTATTTTCTCCTTGTCAGTGAAAAACTTGAAAGGTCTCAAGAACGTACATTTTCTAACTACAGAAGCCTTTAGATGTGATGCAACTGAATGGTTTTTGTGATTATGGATTAAATATCAGTTGAACATCACTGTTTATCTAACAGGTGTTTAATAAAATTTTGATTTCATTTGTGTTTAAAGTTGTATCTATTTATATTTGAAGATCTATGTCCTTTATGTACAATATGGTGAGTTTTAAACATATATGTAAGTTTATTATATTTATATAAGTTTAAAACTACATATATATATGAGACTATATATATATATATATATATAAAAATATATGTGTGTGTTGGGGTGTATGTTGATGAAAGATTCAGTGTGAGCTGGTAATGTGCGCTTGCAGAATGCCAACCATACCCTGAGTTGCATCCGGAGGAGCGTGACCAGCAGGGGAAGGGACTTTTTAGAAGGGCAGGTAGCGACAGGACAAGGGAAAATGATCTTAAACTGGAAGAAGTAGATTTAGACTAGATATTAGGAAGAAATTCTTAACTGTGAAGGTTGTGAGACACTGGAACAGATTGCACAATGAGACTGTGAATGCCCCCTCCCTGGAAGCATTCAAGGCCAGGCTGGATGGGGCTTTAAGCAACCTGGTCTAGAGGGAGGTGTCTCTGCCTATAGGAAGGGGGTTGGAACTAGATGATCTTAAGGGTCCCTGCCAACCCAATTCTATGATTCTATGATAAATTTGGTTTATGACAAAAGAGGGGATACAGAGAATTATGTAGAATCTTACTGAGAACACTTGAACAAAAACATGTCAGTAAACTTCATCTTTTGCATTTATTTGCCTGTATCTGTTTCTTATAGATCAAGTCAGAAAAATAAAGAGATATATAAAGGTGTCTTAGATTCTGCTGGGATGGAATTGTTTTCTTCAGTGTCTGATATGATGCTAGGCTTTGGTTCTAAGAGAAAAACAGTGTTAATAATACACTGATATTTATAATTGCTGCTAAGTAGTGCTGTACAGAGCCAAGGCCATTCTGAATGAAGGTCCCAAGAAGCTGGGAGGGAACAGAATAAGGACAGATGACTTAAAGTGGCCAAAGTGATATTCCATACCATATGACATCATACAGAATGAGTTTTGAAGTTTTCTCTCTCTCTTTCACTACTGGGCATTGGTTGGGTGGTGGCAAGGAATTGCTTGTGCATCACTTGTTATTTACTTTTATATACATATATTTGTATGTAATCATATATTATTATCTTTTTCCTTTTTACTATCTTAGTAAATAATTTTATCTCAACCCATGAGTTTTTGTTTCCCGTCCCACTGGGAAGGGTGCTTAGCAATCTGCCAGATTAAACCACAAAAAATTGTTAAAAACAAATTACTGTATTTCTTCAGAAAGTTCAGAAGGCTTTTTTGTGATGTTCAAACACAGGTAAAGATTCAGTCAATTCTCATCATCCTATCCAATGAAGTTCATTTATCTACCATAAGAATACCGGTCTCCGGTGGTGAAAAATATTTGAAATGCAGGAAGTCTTGGAACCAAACATGTTAGTCAGCATAATAAAAATGTAGAATTAATGTCATTTTATTCAAATGGTTCTGCTCCAGTTTCAATTTTTATTCCTCCTCCCTTTGATTCTCTATATTGTCTCATTTTCTCTAAATTCACCCACTTTTAGCTCATTTCTTGTTAAAGTACTGCATGCAGTGTTCATTTTCCAAAATGATTCACAATTATAATACAACTTTCATTACAATTCTGTCTTGTTTCAGTGTGATGAATGTAATTCCTGTTGTCCTTGCCTTAGCTTTCTTCTAAAATTTGATTCCTTTAATTTTCAGTATAAAAATGTAGTGACATATCAGGATTCTAAGCTGGCTGTTACACGCAGCTCTAAAACGTGCTCTGTTGGCCACTTCTGTTCTAAATAAAGTCTGTGTAATTCTGATGGATTTGGGAGGAACAGAGGGCTAATTCTGATAATAAAATCTGTTCCATAAACTATACGCACAGTATCCTGTGTGTACATTCTCTTTTGCCATTCACACCAGAGAAAAGTTGATGCAGATGTTATAGAAGCAGGAAGAGTCATTTTATGAGAGTGTGTCATTTCCAGCAGGATCTGAAAATTAATTGTATGAAAATGGCAGACACTTCGAATATACTTTGAAATGTAGATGACATTTATAACTGGAAATACTGTCTCTTGCTGAGGTACAGGAATTCAATGAATCACAGATTTCTTTGCTCCAATAAAGTTTGTCTTGGATACTTACTTTCTCAACACAGGTCATAGAACCATTCACTCTGCTCCCCAGAGGCAGTGGTGGTGACCTCTTCTGACCAGGGAAGACATTACAATGTATGGCCATGCTCAATCTTTAGCTTTATGGCAATTTAGAATATGACAGGCTATGCTCTTCTGTAGTGCTCAGTGTTTCATTTTCTTTTCTGGTTTAACTGCTTTAAACAAAGACTTGAAAGAGACAACTCTCTATCCTGTATTGTGATTGATGATGGAGAAGGCAGAAAAAAGTACATTCTCTCAAGAAACAATAGCTGTTTTGAAACACTGAAATAGATGCTGCAGAAAGAAAATACACTACCCCATACTTGGCCCAGGGAATGCTGCCAGTATTCAGCACTTAGTGTGCATAAGTCAGCGTGAAGCTTGTTGTTCTTAGTCTTCATAAGGCTATGGAGCCCTTTCCGTCAAGCTTTTTACTCTTGGATGTTCACATCAGCTCTGATTATAATTTCATGTTCAGCAGAAAATGAAATGCCAAAGCGCAAGTCAGATGAAATCAGTGTGTTTTACTTGGTCTTGTATTTAAACCAGGAGATTGAGGTTGTTTTAAAAGAAACTTTCTACAAAGCTGTGGTGTTTGGAGAAACATCACATAGGTAACATAGGTAACACAAGTAACGTATCTAAACTGAAAAACTTATGTGCAAGGCACGCATGATAGGAAGGGCTAACCCCAATGCATCCATCACTGACAATAAAGAATGCCTGCTTCCTAACACTCCAACTTGAGTCTTAGAGAGTTCCCCGATTGACCATCTTATGGTACCAGTTCTATGATTTTCTCTTGATGTATGACACTTCATAAAATGTGAATTGTGTGGTTGGAAGTTCCATCTATACCCTGCATATCACTGAAATATGCTGAGAGGTGATTTTTCAAAAAAGGAAAGACAAATATTATCTTGGGTTTACGGCAATATAAGTGTTCTGTTTTGTTTTGACTTGGGTTTCATTTTTACGTGAGTTTTGGTTTTTGTTTGTTTTTTCCCTGTGTGGGTGATTCTTGTAAGAAAAAAAACTGGGTGGTTTTAGTGGGAGATTCACTTTTTTCCACTCCATTAGAAACAATTTTTTCTTGTTGTTGTTGTTGCAGTTCCATCGTTTTCATCACTTATTGAATATAAACAGCTCTTTAGGAAGAGGAGAAGAAATAAAGTTGATATACAAAAAAATCACATTGAGGAAGAAAAAAGCCCAACTAACTGCATCTACAATATGATGAGCTGTAAATTATTTGCTACTGTTCATGAAAGAAAAATATATATAGAAATATAATTTGGCATATGAAAATACCTTTTTACCAGCTGCCAAAAAATACAAACAAAAACAAAAGCAACTATATTCGTTGTCTTTTCGTCTTGAAAAGGGAAAGGGTAAGGAGAGATCTTCTCCAAGGGCATTCTAATAGAATGATTCACATAGTAGAAGACAATGTAGATTAGATCATTAAAGAAAGTGAATAGTGAAAAGGATTTCAAGTGCAGATGGTCAAAGGTGTTGACAAAATAAAGAGCTAAAAGTTAAAAAGGTGTATGTGTTAATGTCGAGTATAAGAGAGCAGAGAAATTGAATGAGAATGAAAAGAATGGGAGACATTCCATTTAGGATGACGTAAATTCATCTCAGATAAATTTTTATTACAAGAGAACATCCACAATAATGTCCCTGGTTATTATTGGTAGTCTAATTTCTAAATAGTTAGAAACAGAAGACAAAAAAATGCTTAAATTAATTACTTCTGAGTGTTAAATTCTCCTTCTTTCCTTAAGTTAAATTCTCATAGTTTTGACAAATATGTCATTTTCAACATATGGCTGGTGCTGGGGGTAATTTCATGTTGCCTCATCTCTTTTTAACAGTATTGTTAATACTGTATATTTTTTCCCTCAAAAAATGTCTGAAAAATAGACACTATGGTAAATTAAATGAACCTCTTAATATTAATATGTATAGGTAATACTTTAAATATTGTCACAAATCTCGTTCCACAAAAGTAAAACACCACAACATCAAAAAAAAAAAGCATTTTCTATTTAATTACAACAAATAAATTGCTGCAAACAAATTTATTTTAAAAGTCATTTTCTCTTTCTTACCCTTTTGAGAAAGTCTATAATAATCTATTTTTCATATTTCATCATGTCTGTAATATAGAGTTAAAAAGTGAGGAAACTAATTCTGTGCTGATATTTTTTTTTCTTATACATTCAAAAAAGTTCTTTCTCTCCTTTTTCACTTTTATCTCCATCACTGCTATGGCTTTATGGATTTAGTTTTTATTATTGTATCTACAGATGGAAAGTGCACAGTTTTTTGTTTGTTTAGCATTTACAATAACCTTGAAAAGAAAGAGACTGGGAGAATGGGAAAGGGAAGGAAAGAAAGGAGCATCAACCTATTGAAATATGTTACTTTCTATGAAGGTAGAAGAGCTCTGATGTCAGTAGTTCATTATCATACTTTGTGCCATCAGAATTACAAAGAATTCAGCTTCTAGGATGAAAGAAATGTTTTGTAGTAGTTTTGAAGTATCAGCAAAGCAAAACTATTCTTATTTATATATCAGAAAGAGTATTTTTACAGAAAAAAAAGTGATTCAAGTGGTCTGTGTAAAAAAGAAGCTTCCTGTCTGCATGTGGAGTGGGTGTCTCTATTTCTTTGTATCTTCTAAGCAATCTGCCTAGTCTCCAACCTTCAAACAACATTAGAAGTTAACCTCTTTATTGATTGTAATTACTGCTAGTGATGAAGTTATACGTATGTTAAGTGTTCACAATGACTGGTCAAGTATTCAATTGAAAGAGGTCAGGATTTCTCATTAGTGTGTCAAGTATTTGTGTTTTTCTTTAAGACCATGGTCAACTGATTGAAAGAAGATCAATAGAGGCCTGTAAGAGTTTGCAAGGAGGTAACCAAATTGTATAGAATAGCAATTATATAAAGACTATCACTAAGTGAATGATAGAACTGCTTAAGCCTCTTTCTACACGCAGCTCATCAACAGAAAACAATTTCAATTATATAGCTAGCAGATAGACATAGCAAAAGTAGCCTGTTACTGTACAGTGCAATGAAAAGATGGATCCGTTTTTAAACTAATTTTTACAGTACATTTTGTGGTCACTCAAGCCCCTTCAAAACTATCAAAAATGCAAGATAGGAGTGGGAGATGTTTATTGAAAATCTTCTATTTCATAACAAAGGAGAATATAACCCACAACAACCCACTATTCTACAGATTAGAATTATTTTTCCTGGCAGTATTATAAAATATTCCATTGAGAACAGTTTCTTAATGCTGTGCACAAAAGTAATGCAAATTTTAACCAGAAACCGTAGAGAGAATAGATAAAGGCATGGAAAAGTAAATCTGATCCTCCTCATTTCATACAAACAAACTGAAGCAGAAAGCTACAATTCTCAACTAATGTCTTTTGCCTTCAGCCTCACTGGAACAAAAGAAAAATGATAGCGGGGAGGGAAATCCTGATAAAACTGGTAAAGTTGAGTGCAATATTTAATGCTCAAGTGCAATCTTACATGTAAGGACTGTTATAAATACGATGGCTGGGGCAGACTCATAATCCATGTTCTCTAGGACTATAGCAAAGTTAATAAACGAAATGTGCGGTAATCCTAAAAAAAGACATTAGTCTATGCATTTTCTAGGAAAGCACTTGTCTCTCTGGAGAAAACAATGGACAGAACTATGCCAGGAAGCATGTCAACAAATAAAAAACATGCGAAACATACATTGTTCCTGTGGTTTCCTTTCTCTGGAATAATTAATTATTTCTTCCTTTATCATGCCACACTTAAATTGAATTGAGTAATACCTCTAATCAAAACATTGTATATCTTAGTAGTTAGGATGCTTTCACTGCAGAAACACTTTAAAAATGGCATATGTGCACAATTTTGCCAAATATTCATAAGTTTATTTTCTGGGAACATTGTGAAGGAAATGCTCCAAAGAAAGCAATAAAAATAATTGCAAGGAGTAACAAAGTAAATTTATGTTATGGATTTTTTAATTATTATTATTTTATTTACATAAATGGTTATATGTTTTATATGTCTCCAAACTCTCTTTATCACTCTTTTGACTGATAATATTTATGCTTATAATCCTTTGTGTATTTTACTTTTATTTCATATCATCTCAAATTGTATAAAAACATGAACATGTGTTGTTCGTGTTTCTATATACTGATTTTTCAAAATGCGATATATAATGTTGAGCCATATAGTGAATTGATGGACTCAGAATCAGATAAAATGCACTTACTTGAAAAAGCCAGTAATTACTCTGAACCATGTAATGTGTCTCTAGAGTCAGGCTATTCTAGTTTGCTTAAAGAGCAGCTGACTCCAAAAAATGTTTTGTTTACAAGCCATTTTGTTTCTATATTATGTATTTCTCAATATTTATATTACATTGTTCTTTATTACTAGGAATATTTACATGAAAACAGGATCTTCGTTTTTCATGAGTCCGTCTGCTACCATTACTTACTCTCAGCCTGAAGTCACAATCCAATGTTTATGACATCATCCTAATATTTATAGGGTTGTTATGAACAAAAAACCCAACCGACTACAAAGTGAAAACATACTCATATTCAGTCTTCTGATGTAGTTTAAAAGGGGAAAATTATGGTCTTTCAATCGCAAAACCTTTTTTTTTCTTAGAAATGTACATAATAATGCAAAACTAAGAAAACAGTAAGAGGAATTAGCAACTCATCTAAATGGTATGAAAGATACTCTAGGGAACTAGGGAACTGTATTCCAGAAGGTAGATTTTGCTATGGAAACACCACCTACACCTCTTAGATTCTCTAATGTCATCAAAACTGATGCTGATTTTACTTAATTACATTAATTTCTTGCTCAGACAAATTCTTAGTTATCAAATAGAACACCATGAGGGATATTGTCATGGCTTTGACAGGACAGAAGCATTTGCACCTCAGATGAGATCCTCTCACTGGATCTCAAAGGAATCAAACAGATGATACTTTTACAGTTGGCGCTGGCCAAATACAGACATATTTGGATACAGAGTTTTATTAATATAACTAATGGACTAAAAATCCAGTTCCAGATGCTGTGGCATTCTCAGTGTATTGAAACACTTGAATAAAACACTAAAATTTACTTATCTAAACAAATTAACTTTAGTTGTCTAAACTCTTTCTCTACTTGGCATAGAAGGATAGCAACTGCAGAGGACAGTTTGCCCTTACAGCAGCCTGAATATCTCTATTTACTGTTTACATGGAAACACAGATGAATAGCTTAGAGATTCCAGGTTTTGGACAACAGATGTCAGGTTGGGAAAGTTACTTTCCGAGCAATACATGAAAAATGCAATCTTGGAAATAGAGCTTTTTTCACTCTTTCCATGATGCCAGTGAAACAGCTGTATGTACATTTATAGTGGGCCAAAGATTATAGCTAATACATACTTAAATCTAAAGAGCATGCAGGTTTGTGGGTAAACATACAGATAATGTTAAACAGAAGACTAAGACTTTTGTGATTTCTTTAGCATGACTGCTTTCCATATATTTCACAGAATCACAGAATCACAGAATCATAGGGTTTGGAAGGGACCTCCAGAGATCATCGAGTCCAACCCACCTGCACAGGTGGGCGTCCAGGTGGGTCTTGAATATCTCCAGAGAAGGAGACTCCACAACCTCCCTGGGCAGCCTGTTCCAGTGCTCTGTCATCCTCACCGTAAAGAAGTTCTTGTGCACATTTGTGCGGAACTTCCTATGCTTCAGTTCATACTGATGAAGAACTGAAGTCTCAAATTTCTGAAACAATTAGACTGAGCATATTTAAATTTGATTAAGATGGCAGAGTTCCTCAAACACTAGCAACTTGATTGACTCCTGCCAATGCTCTCTGGTTTTCATTCTCCATTTAAATTAAATTTTCCTACTTGACCACATATGAAAATTGTGTTACAGCAAATGTAGTCTAACTAGAAAATGTTCAGGAAAAAGTGACATGGGAGAATGACAGTATGAGACTTCAAATCAACAACCCATTTAGGAAAATTTTCGAAAAATAAATAATTATACAGGAACCCACTACTTACTTCTGGGATATTTTGCATTCAGAAGCTAAATGCAATTGAATTGTTGAAACTGAACCAAAAGCAGAAAAAAAATCTACTAAGATTTTGTTAAACATCATGGTTCACTTCAGCAAACTTAAGTCCACATATAAAATGTGTGTGTGATCTTAGCCCTGAACACTGATGTCAATCCATCTGAATGAGGATCTTAAAGGGCAACTTAAAGTTGCTCTCATTAGTTCTCGTTTAATCCCATATCATCTGTCTTTTCAGCTGCGTTCACTTTCTCATCCTCCCTTCTCCATCTCTTGTTGGCTGATCTATCTGACTTCTCAGCAGCATGATGTTACCTGTAATTCTGCAGAGAGAGCTCCAAGGGGTTTTGCTGCTAGCATTCTGCAGGACAACATGAAGGTAGTAGGTACTAAAATGTATGCAGTCCCAAGGAGAATCTTGATGGAACATGGTACAGATTGTCTCTGCATATTCACTGTTTTCTATAACTATACTTGTAATTAATGCATAAATGAATGTTTATGCTTACTGAAATTTTATGTCAGTTTCTTGTTTGAATATATTTAATCTAGACCAGTTTTCAATACATTGCACAAATGAGGGCACAAAGCGTTAACTTTAGTTAAGATTTCATCTTGATTCTTCTTTGCCTTTCTTTGTGTTGTCCTCCAAAATCTGACTGATCACATTGTTTTTTGTTTAGACATTGTCTTTCTTCAGGCACATGATCTAATAGATCTTTTCTTTGACTTAATGCTTAGAATTGACAGCTCCATCAAAAAGATTTCCTAACAGGAATTAATGAGTTTCAGGAAACCAAAGTGAAAACTTGAATAGCGTTAGCAGCTTTCTTTAATAGTAATAATGAATACTTTCTTTTACAAACTAAGTAAAAATGATGTTTCATCCACTGTGTTACAAGGTTTTGAGAGATCTGAGGGTTTTTTTTATTTTTGTATTACTGATAACCTTTTCCATGTTATATATGGTCCTAGACAATTATTACCTTGCTTTCTTGACCAAATGTTTTCTGGGCCAGTACTGAACATTCACTTATTTTCACAGGTGAACTGCAAGTAGGTCCATTTACTAAGATTACATCTGAGGCCTATAAAGTCTAGATTTTTAGTTTGTTTACAACCTCTTTACAGCACTGTGTTAACACAAAGTCTCTGTAAGCAATCTCAGATGTTCCAGTTAAGATGTTAGGATGTTTCAGATTACCAGGAAATTTCTCTGCTTCTTAACTTTCAAATAAAGCATTTCCAAATATTGATTGAAAAAGAATATGTAAACAAAGTTTACTCCCAGTTTCCCTTTTTATATAATATAGCAATATGCTTTTATATGATAAAGAAGTTAGATACTTACATATCATGATGATATAATCAGACTACTTTGTAAAATATATAAAGGTGTCTATATAATAGATGATATACTTAATAGGATTTATTAATTGTTTTATTTTCAACAAATGAATTTTGTAATGGAGATCATGTTTTATGAGCTTTTTTTAATCAACTGTCAGTAGAGAATTTTCCTTAAAACTCTTCGCTGACACATCTTTCCTCATCCAATTTCTGAGCTCCCACTTCTCTGCTGTCCTAAAACAAAGTGAGAACACTCTCTGTTCTACCAATATTTGTCAATCATAGAAGCCATTTATATCTCTATGACACACATCTCTATGATACTGTGTCATTCAGACTTAACCAACTCTGAACACCAAAGTTGTGGTTTAACCTGGAAAGCAGCTGAGCACCACACAGCCTTTTGCTCATTGCCCTTCCCCCAGTGGGCTGCAGCAGAAAATTGGAAAAAAAAGTAGAACTTGTACAATGAGATAAAAAGTGTTTGCTAAGACAGAAAATGAAGACAGAAATGACATTAATGTCATAATATGTATATATGCATATATTTACAAAACTAGAGGCACACATAGTAATTGCTCACAACCTGCTGGCCAGAGACCAAAGAGTCCCTGAGCAGTGACTGCCCCTGGTCAGCTCCCCCAGTTTTATAGATTTTTTCACATTGTGTATATGGTATGGAATACCCCCTTCACCAGTTTAGATCAGCTGTCCTGGTTCTGTACCCTCCAAGATCCTTGTTCCTCCTCAGCCTCCCTCACTGGCAGCACAGTATGAGAAGTTGAAAAACTAAGATGTCCTTGGCTCTGTACAGCACTCCTCAGCACCAACTAAAACATCAGTGTGCTATCTACATCGTTTTTCTTCTATAGTCAAAATCCAGCATCATACTGGACATAATGAAGAAAATCAATTCTGTCCCAGCGGAAACCAGGGAAGGAGTTCACAGTTCACTTTCCTAAAATGCTTCCTTGGATAACAAAACAAGATTTTCTATGTGATCAAAATGAAACTCTTGAATTAAATTAGGCCAGATTTATTTTATTTGAATATTTACTCAGTTGAGATCAGGTGGGTAATACTTACGGACAATGAGGAAATTGAAGTGCTAATTTCACACAAATTGTTTGACAGTGTCCTTTTATTTAAAATATTAGTAATGGTGTAATGTCTTAAGTCAGTACATGACTCATCTGTTTTTGGTATATCTTATCTAAATACTTGTGAATATAGTCTTCTATTAAGTGTATTTCCATTGCCCTTAGCTGTGAAAAAAGCTTGAATCCTTTGAATGTAAGAAAATGTGATCATCTTTCTCTAGAAGAATTAAATACTGATTTATAGTATCCAATCTGATTTTAAAAAATAATTTAAAGATAATTTAAAGAGGACATGGAGAAAATATGTTACTTTTTAACATATTCCTTCTTTGCTTATTTAGGTTTGGAATTTAGAAGTAATACAATTGAAACATAACTTCTGTCTGAATTGTACATAGACTTGTGAATACAGTGCTACAAAAGTGCTGTTTGCCTGAATTTTTGTATTTTATCTAAATTGTAACCTGCTGTTACACACATTTTCTATAGCTGCCAAAGCCTGTTTGTCAAAGGCATTTTTCATAAAGATTAAATCCAAGGTAGTGATAATATCAGTCACACTGACTCGCACCTCATGTTATGGTCAGTCACACTTAAATATATTTAAATAAATTAACTGTGTAGAAAGGCAACAAAATCTAGTTCTACATGAAATTTCAGTTTTCATATTTGTCTATTTCCCCTTCAATCATAAATTGTTGGTCAACATTATTATGGTTGTTATATGTCTTGTTAAGAGTAGTACAGTAAGAACCACCCAGGTTAAAGAAGAATGAACTCAGGTGGAACTAGTTTCTGCATCCAGTAACCCAATACTGTGAATCATCCCTCCTGTACTGAACAGCTGTTATGACAGATGAAGCCCAAAGTTATGAACTAAATGAATACCATGGGGAATTTACGTGGATGTTCCATAGGTTATGGGAATAATATGTGTGTGCGTATATATCAAAATGCAAGATATGCATTGGTAATTAGTTAGGATGTGTAGAAATTGTGGGATCTGAACTTCAGGTAAATGGTATGGAGTAAGAGATGGATATTGTCTTAGTTTCAGCTTGGAATGAATTGTTTTCTGTCTGGTATGATCCCATTTTCGGTTCTAGGAGAAAAACAATGTTAATAACACACTGATGTTTATAGCTGCTGCTAAGCAATGCAGTACAGAGCCAAGGCCATTCTCAGTGAAGAGTCCAAGTAGCTGGGAGGGAACAGAATTAGGATAGCTGACTTAAAGTGGCCAGGGGAATATTCCATACCACAAGAAAACTTACAGAATTAGTTTTGGAAGGGGTGGGAGTTCAGCTCTCTCTCTCTTACACTGCTCAGGAGTGGTGAGCAATTGTTTGTGCATCACTTGTTATATATGTTTATATACATATACCTCATATCTAAATTGGAGAAATACAGATTTGAAGAGTGAACTATTTGGCCATGGCCACTACATGGTCAATGCCTCCATGTCCAGGTGGAGGCCGGTAACTGGTGGTGTCCCCCAGGGTTTGTCTTGGGAGTGGTACTCTTTAACATCTTTATCAATGACAGATGATGGGATTGAGTGTGCCCTCTGGAAATATGCTGATGACATAAACCTAAGTGTTGCAAGTGTGAGCTTGCAGCCTGGAAGGCCAACTGTGTTCTGGGCTGCATTAAAAAAGGGGTGGCCAGCAAGGAGAGGGAGGTGATTGTCCCCCTGTACTCGACTATTGTGAGGCCCTGTACTGCGCCCAGGCCTGGGACCACCAGTACAAGAAGGACATGGAGCTCTTGGAGCAGGTCCAGAGGAGGGCCACTAAGATTATCAGAGGGCTGGAGCACCTCTCCTACGAGGAAAGGTTGAGGGAACTGGGCTTGTTTAGCTTGGAAAAGAGAAGGTTCCAGGGAGACCTCATTGTGGCCTTCCAGTACTTGAAGGGAGCATATAAACAGGAGGGGGAACAGCTGTTTACAAGGGTGAATAGTGATAGGACAAGGGGGAATGGTCTTAAACTGAGACAGGGGAGGTTTAGGTTAGAAATAAGGAGGAAGTTCTTCACTCAGAGGGTGGTGACGCACTGGAACATGTTGCCCAAGGAGGTTATGGATGCCCCATCCCTGGAGGCATTCAAGGCCAGGCTGGATGTGGCTCTGGGAAGCCTGGTCTAGTGGTTGGTGATCCTGCACATAACAGGGGGGTTGAAACTAGATTATCATTGCGGTCCCTTTCAACCCAGGCCATTCTATGATTCTGTGATTCTATGATTCTATGATTTCCTTATGTATATGGGAGAAGAAAAGGATGTCATCCAAAGGGACCTTGATAAACTCAATTGGTGGGCCCATGTGAACATAATGAGGTTCAATAAAGCAAAGTGCAAGCTGTTGTACTTGGATTGGGGTAATTCTAGATAATATATACAAATTGAAAGAAGAACTTGACAGTAGCCCTGCAGAGAAGGACTTTGGGATCTTGATGAAAAACTTAACATGAACCAGCAGTGTGTGCTTGCAACTTGGAAGGCCAGTGGTATTCTGGGTTTCATTAGGACAGGAGAGGCCAGCAGAGTGAGGAAGGTGATTGTCCCTCTCTATTCTGCCTTCACTAGGCCCCATCTGGAGTTGTTGTGGTTTGGTGATTTTTCTTTTGTGATCAGTATTCCACATCAGAACATCACGTGAACCAGTAGGAGTTAAAGAGTTAATGTTCTGGTTCCGTTTACTGCCCCTTATGGGCATGTGGAGTATCCTGA
>JACDJE010002437.1:220620-430679 GCA_016647715.1 Pavo muticus
TTTTTTTTTTTTTTTTTTTTGTTTACTAGTTATATTTGTTAATTGTTGTATCTAACATTTTGTCTGAAGTTTTGATCATGATTTGCAGACTGCAAAAAATGCACAACAATTAGAACAAGTTTTGAACTAGAGTAAAGGAAGGTGAATAATTATCAACTTGACACAATAATTGTGTTTTATTATTCCACTGCATTATATTCTAGTGTACATTGCAGTGCATTATCCATTACATATTTTCTATATCTACTTAAATATGAATGCCGTGGACTGCTTTGAATAAATATGCAGTGAACATCAACAGATGCAGGTTCTTCTGGAGTTATTGTCCTGATTGGGATTTACCTCATCCTTCATTGAAAAAATATGCTTATACTGGCATTATTTATATGAAGAAAACTATCTTTGCCTCCTGAAATAAACTGTTCTGTACTAAATATGAATTTGTTTTAAGATTTTCTATAGTATAAGTTTCAGAAAAAATTGATTGCACTGACTCATCATCTGTATTAAATTTTTGTTTTGTAAAATGCTTTAAGGTTCACTGACTGCATGGTGGCTACAGCAATGTATGGCTATTATTGTGTTTGACATTCAAACTCGCATCAGTCATAAGCAGTTATCTAAGGAATCCAGGCAACATACAAATTATCCAGTAGCACAAAGAAACTGAGCTGGTGAGTCCCAAAGTTTTGAAGTAACTTTTTGCCTCTTTTTTTTTTTTTTTTTTAAATTAAAATGAGATTAAAAGTTCGTATGAATATTATTTTCTTATAAAAAAGTTGCAGCTGTCATATGTAGATAAAATGAACAAGTTACGTTAAAAAATGAAAAAGGTGATACATGATAGTTCTTCAGTCCTTAGAAACTGCGTTAGGGATTCCCTTATCTATGGAATCAATACCATATTCACAATGCAGCAGATACACTTCCGGTCTAGAAACAATATATATTTGCATCAGTGTTATGAAGTAGTGAGTATTACCTGTTAAAGTAAACATTATAGCTAGTGGCTGTTGCCAGAGTATCATTATGAGTGCCATTTTACCCATAATTCTAATTATAATTGTCTGGAAAACTTTTCCCATACAGATGTTGAAAGTAAATGTAAAATACTCTGATCTGTAGTCATCATTTACACATCTTGCTCTAAGTTACAGAATCATATGCTGAGAATCAAATAATTTCCTTAGTTACCTAGGTAGTTCTCTTAACTTCCACAGTTTCCTAAATAGTTTCCTTAGTTTTCTAGGTTTCTGTATTTTTGGTTAATTTTTCTAGTTTGTCATTAGACCATAAATGCTTCGTCTTTTTGTCTGTGCATCTGTCTTCATCCATTATTTCTAAGTCTATAGAAACAGGCGATCTTTCTGTCTTCATATGATCATAGAATCAGAGAATCATAGAATGCCTTGGGTTGAAAGGGACCTTGAAGGTCATCAAGTTCCAACCCCTTGTCACAGGCACAGATGCTAACAGCTAGATCAGATAGTAGATTAGGTTGCCCAGAGTCCCATCCAACACGACCTTAAACACTTCCAGGGACGGAGTACCCACAACTTCTCTTCCAGTACAACCTCTTCCAGTACATCATCACCCTCTCAGTAAAAAAATTCTCCCTGATATCTAATATTAATCTCCCTTCCTCTAGTTCAAAACCATTCCCCCTTGTCCTATCACTATCTAACCATGTAAAAAGTTGATTTCCCTAATGTTTATAATCTCCCTTTGTATACTGGAAGGCTGCAATGAAGTGTCTCTGCAGCCTTCTCTTTTCCAGGCTGAACAAGCCCAACTCCTTTAGACTATCTTCATAGGAGAGGTGCTCCAACCCTTGGACCATTTTCGTGGCCCTCCTCTGGACTCTTCGCAACAACTCCACATCTTTCCTGTGTTGGGGTCCCAGGTCAAGGTGCAATACTCCAGATGGGGCCTCACAAGGGGTGAATACATACCCCAGTCTTATTTCAAACCTGTCCATCTAATGACTTCACTCCTCACATTTCTTCAACAAATTTCTATAGCTTAAGCTCTGGCTCTTCCTTAAATAGAGAGAATATATTACCATGAGTGTACTCCTGACCATACTGTCCAGGAAGAATACTCACCTTCTTTCTCTGATCATGACTGTCCCTAAATGTACAGAGTATATTTTGAGGCCAGGCTCTTGCTGAGGTAATAGCTAGAAATGCTGGCATTAAGTACGCAGGTCTTTCAGTAACGCATGTGAAGCCCACTCCTAAGTCAACTCATCCTCCTGCAGCTGGATCTGCACGAGTAGTGGTCTCTTAATGTGTACTTGACATTCACTTACAATGATGAATGTGGAAGGAAGGGATACCATTCAGAGGGACCTCAACAGACTTCAAAAGTGGACCCGGGTGAATCTAATGAGGTACAACACAGCAAAGTGCAAGGTTTTTCACTTGAGGCGGAGGAATCCCAGGCATATATACAGACTGAAAGGAGCAGTCCTTGAGAGTAGCCCTGCAGAGAAGAACCTGAGGTCCTGATGGATGAAAAACTTAACGTGAGCCAGCAGTGTGCTCTTGTAGCTCGGAAAGCAAATGGTATCCTGGGCTCCATCAGAAGAGGGATGGCCAGCAGGGACAGGAAGGTGGTTGTCCCTCTCTACTCTCCCCTTGTGAGGCCCCATCTGGAGTACTGCATCCAAGTCTGGGGCCCCCAGTACAAGAAAGACAGAGAGCTGGTGGAGAGGGTCCAGAGAAGAGCCACAAAGATGATCAGAGGGCTGGAGCACCTCCCCTGCAAAGACAGGCTGAGGAATTGAGGTTGAGCGAGTAGTTCGGGCTCAAAACAGAGCTTGATGGGTGAAGGGGGTGGAGTTCAAAGGGGTGGAGAGGGGCGGGGGGATGCTGCTTCCCTAAAGTGTCTGTACACTAATGCGCACAGCATGGGAAATAGGAAGAGTTGGAGATCTGCGTGTGGTCGCAAGGCCATGATCTCATTGCGATCACAGAGACGTGGTGGTACAGCTCGCATGACTGGAATGTTGTCATGGAGGGCTATGTGCTTTTTAGGAAAGTTTGGCTGGCGAGGCGGGGTGGTGGAGTTGCTCTATATGTGAGAGAGCAGCTAGAATGTATTGAACTCTACCTGGGGGAGAGTGATGTAGCGGTGGAGAGCTTGTGGGTGAGAATCAAGGGGTAGGCTGGTATGGGTGACACTGTTGTGGGTGTGTACTACAGGCCCCCTAATCAGGAGGCGGAGGTTGATGAGGCCTTCCATAACGGCCAGAAACTGAAGCATAGGAAGTTCCACACAAATGTGCGCAAGAACTTCTTTACGGTGAGGGTGACGGAGCACTGGAACAGGCTGCCCAGGGAGGTTGTGGAGTCTCCTTCTCGAGATATTCAAGACCCCCCTGGACGCCCACCTGTGCGACCTGGTGTAGGTAACCTGCTTTGGCAGGGGGGTTGGACTCGATGATCTCTGGAGGTCCCTTCCAACCCCTATGATTCTGTGATTCTGTGATTTGGGCTTGTTCAGCCTGGAGAAGAGAAGGTTGTGGGGTGACCAAATTTCAGCCTTCCAATACCTAAAGCGAGCCTATAAACAGGAGGGGGGTAGATAACAGCAGGACAAGGGGAAATGGTTTTAAGTTGAAGGAGGGAAGATTTAGGTTGGATGTCAGGGTGAAGTTCTTTACTATTAGAGTGGTGAGGTGCTGGAACAGGCTGCCCAGAGAGGTTGTGGATGCCCCCTGTCCCTGGAGGTGTTCAAGGCCAGATTGGATGGGGCCCTGGGAAGCCTGGTCTAGTATTAAATGTGGAGGTTGGTGTCCCTGCCTGTGGCGGGGGTGTTGGAGCTTGGTGATCCTCGAGGTCCCTTCCAACCTGGGCCATTCTGTGATTCTGTGGTTCTATGATGAATCACTTTTAAAACAATTTATCCTACACAGTCCAGAATGGACATGAAAAGTTGTTAGACTCCCCACTTTGAGGAAAATAACTACTGGAATACACACCTGAAATTAGATCTTATCCCATAATCTACCTATTGCTGGGAAAACCTTTTTCCTTCTGAGCATTTTTGTGGCATTAAAACTGTCCTTGCAGACAGTCACTTATCCATTTCAACTAGTTTGAAAACTTTGTCTGTCTGTCTGTCTGTTTATCTATCTACCTACTTACCTACCTATCTACTTGTATTTTTGCAAATGTAAGAATAAATATGGAAAAGTATTATACAGTTTGCTTGAATTGTAATATAATGCAATTTGGTGAGATAAGGACAGATATTTGTGTGAAGATAAACACATGAATTACTATAAAATTGGTTTTAAAAAATACAAAAAGGGATTGTAATGATGTAACACTTTAAGCAAATCTCAAACAAAATGGGATTTCATTGTGTCAAATGCCTTACTGCAGATAATTAGCTGTAATAATTCTATTTGAAGAAAGCCATCAATTTTTTCAGATATGACTGAACAGACAGCTTACATATATAAACACCTTATAGTACTTTTATAATACTTAAAAATGCAGCTGATCATAGTTTTTTAGTGGCAGCAGTAGTAGTATTTTCCTCCTGTTTTCTTNTTTTGGATACTCTTTTTCTCTCTCATTTTGTTTGATTTAGTTAAATTTAATAAATTACCGTTCCTTCTCAGATCTACTGCTGGTGCATTCCTTTTTGTTAAACCCATCCACTAGCTCCCTGCCCTTCCCCCTCTCCCGGAGCGCGTGGCCCGGGGCCGGCCGGATCGCGCGGCAAACCGTTCGTACCCCTTCCTTTTTTTTTTCCTCGCTCTTCCGTTTTTTTTTTTCCCGGGGCCTGTGCCCCCCTGTCACAGACTTGTATCCAGAGATAACCCGTGACAGGAGTATTGCATCCAAGTCTGGGGCCCCCAACACAGGGAAGATGTGGAGCTTTTAGAGAGGGTCCAGAGGAGGGCTAGGAAGGTGATCAGAACGCTATAGCACCTCTCCTATGAAGACAGGCTGAAGGTGTTGGGCTTGTTCAACCTGGAAAAGAGAAGGTTGTTGGGAAACCTGATTACATCTTTCCAATATTTAAAGGGAGATTATAAACATGAGAGAAATAAACTTTTTACATGGGTAGATAGTGATAGGACAAGGGGGGATGATTTTAAAGGAAATTAATATTAGATGTCAGGGGAATTTTTTTATTGAACAAGTGTTGAGGTGCTGGAACAGGTTGCCCAGAGAGGTCGTGGATGCTCTACCTCTGGAAGTGTTTGAGGCCAGATTGGATGTGTCCCTGGGCAACATAATCTAGTACTTGAGCTAGTAGTTGGCTAACCTGCCTGCAGCAGGGAGGTTGGAACCTGATGTGCTTTGAAGTTCCTTCCAATCCAAGCCATCCTATGATTCTATGATTCTAAGTGAGCTCTTGGCAGACTCTGGTGACTGGAAGTAGAAGAAGAAACAAAACTAGGCAAAACAGAAGAAAAGAAGCAAAACCAGACAAAATAGAAAAGCAAGTAAAGAGTCCCTCCAAATCTCCCTATCTTTTTGGTTGTAGCACTATTTATGATAATACAAATGCTTCCTGTTTCATAGCAATATGAATTCATGAAGTAACAAATATATTTTCCCTATTTTGAGACCCAAATGCCATTTTCTACTTATATTTCTTTCCAAGAATGTATATAAAACAAATTTGAAGCAGTGCAACTAAAAAGAAGCATCAAGTCAAAACATAAATTATCTTGTCAGAGTTTTTTTCCTCCTTCCCCACTGTTGTGAGTGAAAAATTTATTTTCCCTTTTGCTTTGGTACTTGCAAGAAGTCTCTATCACAAATTAAATGTTTAGAACAGTGTAACATCCTTTTATGCATTATTGTACAGATTTCAGGTTCAGTCTCATCAGAAATTGTCACCTCGATATATTTTTTTTTAACAAAGCAGAAGACTTGTTTATGTTGTGGCTCAGCTTTACGTCTAACATTCTCATGACTTAGATTTATCCTAGTTTTGCAAGACTGCTTATCACTGTGGTGCCTTTAGAAAGTTTCTATGTAAATATGAAGTCTGTATGAAATGAATCTTGTCTACTTTTCTTCAGAGACCTATGAAGATAATGAAATACATTACTGATGTTCTTTTTTGGGACTGCAGTGCTTCTTGAACAAGCATATGTCAGTTTGTTGAGAATTTCTGCATTCCAGTTTAGCCTTTTGTGCCCATATTGTTACTTGAACAACAGATACGAAGATGTTTTAGTATACTAGCTGGAAAAATCTTTGTTTAAACATTTGTCATCTTGTGTCTGGATTCTTATAACTAACTCTTGGCCACCCTTCCTACCTCATTTATTTTCTATTTATATTCCATTTAAAATACATAATCAGCATGTCTGATATTTTCTACATCTCACAACTTCCATATTATGCTTTTATGCAGTCAGATACACTACTAGCCTTGGGATAATATTTAAAATGTACACAATTTGCACTGAACCTTATTCAAGCTTTTTTTTTTAAANGTGATTCTGTGATTCTGTGATTCTATGTTATTACTTTTTGGATAAGTGTCTTATCATGTACAAAGCAACAAGTATCTTACTGCTCAATGCAAGATGCAGAACTATTCAAATTTTACATACTTTCTTTTTGTTCAAATTACCTGCTAGATATTTTTGTTTCTCCTTTATATATTGGGTTATATTTATCATTGTTTGAAATAAGAAAAGATTATTCTTTGAGATATTTATGAAAGTACTCTTCTGTTTTACAGTTTTATCTGGTTAGTAGTAAAAATGTAAAAATATCTAGGTTAATATAGGCATTATACAAATTCCGGCAATAAGTGTATTTGTATGTATCTATGTATTTATTCCTTGTTCTGTTTCTGTGTTCCCACTGACATATTCAATTGGATTCTAAAACAAGTGCTTGGTGCAAAGACATTCCCATATTTTGCCTTGCAGCTCCAAACAAGTTGCTGAGCTTACTCTGAATTTATTGGCATGTTCAAGGGACTGATCATGAGGCAGGGAGTAGGGACTAACTGAGATCCTACAGTCCATGTAAGGGCATGTCAGTGCACCCAAACTAAATGCTGCTTTCAAAAAAGCTCAGATTTTCACATGTATAGCCTATTGATAATATCCTTGAGATTATCATTTTATATATTTAAGAGCTGCTCTGAAAGTAGTGTGAGGGAAGAGGTTATTTTTGCATGGCAACAGAATGTTGTGAAACCAGAGAGATGTGCCCCAGCATTCATGATACAAGAAAAGTTTCTGCTTGCAGTTAGGCCCTAAGAGTATATTATGTTCATTTTTGGGGAGATAACCAGTAAGAAATAATAAGGGTTATTTTTGAAAAGGTTTGCAAGGACAATTAGATGGAAAAGAGGGAATTAGGATGAAAGAAGAAAGGATAAGATGTCCTTGCAAAATAAAATCTGAAAAGAAGAATTGGTTAAACAAACTTTTCTTGTAGCTGCATGGCAGGAGATTCTAGTTTGGCAGCTACTTGTAAATTCTGCATGCTCGACAGGACAAAGAGATAGGCTTTATCAATTACTTGTAAATCTCGCTTGCTTGAAAGGACAGAGGAAGCTGGACTTTGTCAAGCAGAATACAGAGACAACTCTAGTTGGTCAAAGTAACAAATTCTAAATCTAGATCACAAAGTATGTATGAAAAAAGGGAATGGAGAACTAATGGAGGTGAGAAGAGCATGTAATAGGCAAACCAAAAAGAATGGTGAACCCCAAATACCTTAGCCAATAGGGAAAAGGGGAAGGGTTTACTTGCAGTAGGGGAACAGAGAATATAAACTGCTGTATCTTTCCAGCTTGTTGTGCCTATGTCTGGTAGGACACCTGCTCTTGCAAAAGTGTAAAATAAATTGTGATTAGTGTGATTCATAGCAAATCTCACCTGAGCCTGTATTATTGGACACGAGCATTTCTCACAGTAATGCCTGCTATTAGTCAATTGGTAAATGCATCCACTTCGACTAACAGATATTTCAATCCTCTAGTCCTAAATAATTTAGTAAAATCAATCTGCCAGCATTCTCCAGGTGCCTGTCCCTCTGCTGTTTTTCTGAACTGAATTTTACTCTGTGTTTTTGGGTTATTTTACAACATATTTCACAACTTTCTGTAAGTGACCTAACCACCTCTGCCAAATTTCATCTTATAACTGACTTCTATAGATGTTTCAGCAGATTTTCTATTCCTCAAAGTACAGCATTGTACTCTTCCCTAACTATGGTACTCATGAGAGAGTATGGTACTACCACTAGGCCAGAAGGACTAACTGCCCATCCATCTCTGTCTTTCTGCTTTTAACACTGCTACCAAATTTAGATCAGGTTTAGCATTTTAGTTTCTAAGCTGTTTGCTGCAGTCCTTTTCTGGCCGGGTCAGCCAGTTTGTTCCCTTGTTCTTGAGTAGTTTGTTTTACAACATCTGCCAGCACCTGTTACTCATGGGAGAGTGTGCCACTACCGCTAGATGGAAGGAGTAACCGCCCATTTTAATGATGCACATGTACAATAACAGCACAAACAATCAGCATACAATAACAGCACAAGCAAACAACAATCAAGCAAGCACAACCCATGACAACTAATGTTATCTTTAACATTTATCTCTGAGGAGAGACTCCAACCATGGAGACTCTAACCTCTTACTCAGATCCTTAGGCCTAGCCTGCACAACTTTTGTTATGTCTGATGGGCAGACAAACAAAATAAAATAAAAATAATGCCTTGATACTCACTAGTCACCGGTCTTCACTCCGGGGCACTTTAGTCCAGGAAACAGGGTTCTCCCAAGAATATCTTGGTGCTGGCTGAGGTTCTGTGCTCCCAGGAGCTGCCAAGGAGCAAGAGCTTCATCCCATGTGGGTCACCATATTGTTACCACAAAGTGGATGGTCAGGAGACTCTCTAAGACTCAAGTTGGAGTGTTAGAAAGCAGGCATTCTTTATTATCAGTGCTAGATGCATGGGGATTGGCCCTTCCTGTCATGCATGCCTTGTACAAAAGATCTTCAGTTTATATACATTACTTGTGTTACATATGCAGAAGTTTTCCAGAGGAAGGTTACATATTCGGTAAGTGATTCCAGGCAGGACCTCCTTTTTCCTGGGTCCAAAGACTCAGCAGAACTTCCTTATCTTCTTGGTCAAGAGACATTGATCTTTCTGTCATCTAAACAAATTACAGGGCTATCCATCGATGAACACTAGCAAGTTTAACAGTATCGTTACAACTCGTATCACTATTTTATTACATTGGCCCACCACATCAGAGGCAGATGTTGGTATGAAAGTAGAGGTTGAACGTTTATGGATCAAACATTGGATGTTAGCACAGTGTGTCATAGGCGGTACATTTCAGCAGTGGTTACAGAGATGTGAAAGACAAGCCATTTATAGATGTCCATGCAGATTTTATGAGCTTGCATGCTCTTGTTCTTTGCTGATGAAAATGCCTAGCCAGTGGTAGTGATTATGTTGAAAAATAGTGTTTTGTGCCTGAGAATTTACTCTATCAGAGTGTTATTGTATTCTTTGTATCTGTTACAGTTTCCATGGAAAGAAATAGTAGGCATTTATTTCAGGGAGATCTACGTATTATAATATGTAGAGCCTAGCACGGCTCTGTCTGCAGGAGCTCCTCTATTGGGTGATGATTCTGGAGAAGGAAAAGCATGCTACTGGCTCTTCTGAGGGCATGGACATCCCATTTGTTTCCATGAAGCTGCAAAGACAGCAACAAAGCACTCGCGATGCATCTCTGTGTAACTGGCACCCACCACTAGAGCTTCCTACTGCTTCAGGCAGCAACACACCTGAAATCACAAGTGAAGGAGTACCATAGACAGAGTTAGACACAGATGAATTTGGTACAATCTGCTCTACACCACACTGTGCAGCCTCACCTCAAGTACTGTGTGCAGGTTTGGGCACCATGAAATAAGGACTTAAAGTTATTAGAGAGTGTCCAAAGAAGAGCTACGGAGATGGTGAAGAGTCAAGAAGACAAGATGTATGAGAAAAGCTCAGGCCCCTAAGTTTGTTCAGCCCAGAGCTGAGGAGGCTTAGGGGAGACCTCATGGTGGCCTACAGCTCTTCACAAGGGGAGTGGAGGAGCAGCACTGAGCTCTGCTCTCTGGTGATAGCAACAGGGCCCTGGGGGATGGCATGGAGCTGCATCAGAAGGCGGCCAGGTAGGAGTTAGGGAAAGGTTCTGCCCCAGAGGGTGTTGGGCATGGAACAGGCTGCCCAGGGCAGTGGTCATGGTCCTGATGCCAGAGCTCAGGGAGCATCTGGACACAACTCTCAGACCTAGGGTCTGGGTGGTGCCATGCCATGTGGAGCCTAGAGTTGGGCTCAGTGATCCTTATATGTCTCTTCCAAATCAGGATATTCTGTGATTCTGTGATAACACAAATTCTACTGTGAAGCTCTCCTTCTCCCATACCTTTCCTACCAGTAAAGTCTCCCCTTAATCCCTTTCTTTTTTCATCTCCCTTAAAAATTTCCTTCATTTCAGTCCACTCTGTTTTGTCTTCTGTGTAGGTGCTATTATGATAAAGTGCCAGACTTACTTTTAATTCCTGATGCTTTTCAAAGAGCTTATGTGAGATACAATACATATATATACCATCTGAGTGGGCTGCATGCAATGCTTCCCTGATTTGTAATACTGTTTCCTGAGAGAAGCTATCATATGCTGTACCTGTAAATAGGCACATTTTTTCTGACATGATCTGGAATTCTCTGTAGATAGAAATCATTAGTGGCAAGCTGCAAGCAGTGTGGCAATTTACATAATTCTAGCCCTTGATGTTGCTACTTAAGGGGAAAAAATCATCAGTGAGAAGAAAAATGTGGGTGAAGAAAATGAATTTTGCTTTTTCACCAAACTATACAATTTTAATGGGTAAGACTTAGGTCTTTTCTACGTACCAGTTGCAAGTGCATGTTCAGGTGCTAAGAAGGGGAGTTATAAGAAGTGCCATGTAAAGGGTGAGAGGCAATTTTAGAGCGATAGAGAAGGAACATGAAAAAGTACAGTCATGAAAGACGATACTCCATGCACAAGAATTTCCCCTGAAACATCTTCTAGAGTAGGTGGGTTCTCCCCTCTCATCTCATTTAGCTGGTGGCTGATGTCTTTCAGGAGAGAAATTTAATTTCTGAACACAGCCTTCTCAGTGGGGCTGCAATTTTAAACTTACTGTGTAATGGAGTGTATTACCATTTAACATATGATGAGATGGCCTTGTCTGTCAGCCAGGAAGCTGCTTAATGTTATATATGGGTCAAATGAGCCAAAAAAGAAGGGGGAAAAAAGTACCTTGAGCCTTCTAGCAAAAGGGAAAACTTCCCCTATGGCAAGCAGCCAGGTCATTTTTAAAAAGATCCATTTTATCCTGAAAATTGATTGAGCAGCACCAAGGGCAGGGCAATATCTGCTGAATCAGCCACTGCACTGATCACAGTAACAAGTGATGTCCTTTTGGCAGAAATGATTTTTTAATGCATGCAAATGCATTTATTTACATTAAAAAAAAAAAAAATACTATTCTCCAAACACTCTGAGAACTGAGGTCCTTACATGTGAATATTTGTACAAAACAATGAGTGCGCATTATCATCATCAAATCAACCAAATGTCGAGGATTTGACTGGATGTTCTCTAACACAGTTTTGCAGTGGTTGTCAATGCGTTTGTAGGCGTAATAATATTTGTAATGCTTACATGACATCTGGCTGTGTGAAAGCAAAAAAATACCCAAGCTAGAAAATGCAGTTTTGTTGAATTAATTTTGTTTCAGCTTAAGTCAGTTGAAGGTGTTGGTTTTCCAATAACTTTGATTATAAAAGCAAAACAGGAAGGTGCTCCAGGCTTTTATCATCTTCATGGCCCTCCACTGGACTCTTTCCAGGAGATCCCTGTCTTTTTTGTTCCAGGGAGTCCAGAACTGGACACAATACTCCAGTTGAGGCCTCACTAGGGCATAGTAAAGGGGGAGAATTAACTCCCTTGACCTGCTGGCCATGCTCTTTTTAATGCATCCCAGGATGCCATTGGCCTTCTTGGCTAACAGGGCACACTGCTGGCTCATGGCCAACCTGCTGTCCGCCAGGACACCCAGGTCCTTCTCTGCAGAGCTCCTCTCCAGCAGGTCATCCCCTAACCTGTACTGAAGAATGTGATTCTTATATATAATGTATTCTCTTACATATACTGCTTTTGCAAGCATCTGGATGATTATATGCAAGAGTGGAAATAAGATGATAAAGGAAGTTTTGTGTGGCTCTTAAAAGATGCCTTCTTATACATCATACATTATTTTTATTATAGGACCTGCATGGTCTTATAGAGATGTCTCATGCACAGTTTTGCTGCAGGTACAAAGCGGCCTCTAGAACTATGTTGTAAGTAGTTAGAAAAATAACTGTAGGTAGGAAAGAGGCCAGGGAGAAATATGAAACAGACATGAAATAAGGTTCAAGGAAATTCACTTGCTGTTATCTCATTGACGTTCATAAAAACACTGCCATTTTCATCACCCAGATCTGATTTAATCAGATCAATATACAACTGTCATGGAGTTCACAGTAAGCACAATACTATGAATCCTCCTATCTTAATTCTTATGCACTGTTTCTATGTACAAAGAAAATTTTCACAGAATAACCAATTGCCTGATAATTATGAAGTAGAAAATAAACTATAATAATAATAAAAATAACCCGTCTTATAAGAGACAGTCACACTGTATTGTACAGAACCAAAAAACTGTATAACCTTTATTCACATCTTTGTCTTCCTTTTTGTTGTGAAGCGTAGATTTATGAAATTGTGGAATAGCTCACCAAAGATTCAACACAATCGTGTAGGAAAGGTAATTACGTGAATGGCTCAGCTATTCAGAAGCCTGGATTAATAGTGGGGAAATAATTAGTTCTGAACATAAACTAGAAAAGAAAGAATAAACACTCTGTCATTTTAATCACCAATTTTATTATTTTGAATTTAATATATGACATAGAATTAAAAAAGATGAGTGATATGATAAAATATAAGTTTGGAGGATGTTATCATACACCTGAGATATACTGTTCCTATTTAATATTTTACAAGCCATCTTTATTATCCTCTCAAACAACATGAGAACAAATCTGCATCTGTTAAGGTGAATTTTATTTGTCATTCTTGGGTTTAACAGTTCCCTTGTTCTTTCTTGTACTGAAAAAATGATCCATTACAGAACACATGGCAAATACTTATTAAGATTTATTTTATTTTTATTGCCTTTGCAACATTTGATTTTTAGCTCTGGTTATAAAATCTTAAATCTTCTTCAGTTTGGAACCTGACATCTACCAATAAAAAGGCAAAATGAGATAGACACTAACAGAGAATAAAGTTTATGTTAGCTTATATTTTCTGGAAAAAAAAAAAAATAACAATACAACAGCATATATCTGAACCATGATAGAATTTCCAAGTCTTATCATTCAATTATAATCGTTCTGAAGTGATAGACAGAGGTAGTGACTGATCTATATGCCTCCAGGATAATATAGTAGTTTTTGAAAGAATAACATACACAGAAATAATCATTCCTGTATCTGATAAGCAAACTGTGAGGATGGCACAATTATATGTTAGAGTATAAATTCCCATAGGCTATATTTACATGCGAACACATGAAGATTTTATTGCTTTGATTTTCTGAACTACATGCAATTATTAAATATGTATTCTACAGCAGATATGGAAACTATCTAATAAGCCACAGAGAGATACTGATACTGGGTAAATCTTTACTGATCTGGGCAAGTTTATTTCTCTGGATAGAGAGAAACCAAAATAATGTGAGCAAGTAAGCATACATTCCTTACGTAGTCAACGTAGATATGTTGATTTCTGCTAATGGTCAAATAATTAATTTATTTCTGGAGATATACAATTGAAGCTGCAAAAATCAGACTCATAGTTGAAAGTAACCCATAAAGGTCATCTAGGCAATGTATAGGAGACAATTCTAAACAGATACACTTGCCTTTTTATACTACTAGGCTATTATTAAAACTAGCTGGAAGGCCAAGCCCAGAGAGTGGTGGTGAATGGAGTTAAATCCAGCTGGCGACCGGTCACGGGTGGTGTTTCCCAAGGGTCAGTACTAGGGTATGTCCTGTTTAATATCTTTATCGATAACCTGGATAAGGAAATTGAGTACACCCTCAGGAAGTTTGCAGATGACACCAAGCTGGGAGGAAGCATTCATTTGCCTGAGGGTAGGTAGGCACTACAGGGGAATCTGGACAGGCTGGATCATTGGGCTGAGGCCAATGGGATGAAGTTCAACAAGGCCAAGTGCTGAGTCCTGAACTTTGGTCACAACCACCCCATGCAGCACTACAGGCTTGAGGTCAAGTGGCTGGAAGATTGTGTGGAGGAAAAGGATTGGGGGTGTTAGCTGACACTCATCTGAACATGAGCCAGCAGTGTGCCTAGGTAGCCAAGAAGGCCAATGGCATTCTGGCTTGTATGAGACAGATTATAGTCAGCAGGATCAGGGAGGTGATCATCCACTGTAGTCAGCCATGGTGAGGCTGCACCTCAAGTATTGTGTACAGTTTTGAACCCCTTACTACAAGAAAGACATCAAGGCCCTGGAGCACATCCAGAGAACAGCAATGAAGCTGGTGAGGAATCTGGAGGTCAAGTTTTATGAGGAGCTGGTATTGTTTAGTCTGGAGAAGAGAAGGCTCAGGGGAGACCTTATCGCTCTCTACAATTACCCAACTACATGAAAGGAGGTTGTAATGAGGTGGGAGTCAGCCTCTTCTCCCAGGTAATAAAGATGAGAGAAAATGGCCTCAAATTTCACCAGGGGAGGTTCAGATTGGATATTAGGAAAAACTTCTCCAAAAGAGTGGTCAGACACTGAAATGAAATGCCCAGGGAGATGGTGTAGTCACCGTCCCTGGAGATGTTCAAGAAACATGTAGAAGTAGT
Organism: Pavo muticus; assembly: GCA_016647715.1. NCBI lineage: Eukaryota > Metazoa > Chordata > Aves > Galliformes > Phasianidae > Pavo > Pavo muticus. Next base: position 235,612 of record JACDJE010002437.1, read on the forward strand.
ACTTAGGGACATTATTTAGTGGACAGTATTTGTGGTACGTGTACGGTTGGACTAGATGATCTTAGTGGCGTTTTCCAATCTTAATGTTTCTATGGTGATTCTTTGATTCTATATTCTTTCTTATAAAATTCACAGCATTGTTAGGTATTTTTCTATATGTTTGTCAGATAAACTATTAGCTTTCAAATTGCTACGGTTGGCAGTAGGTCCAGTTAACTGAAACTGCAATTTTGATTTCACTTAAAATAAGCAAATAATGAGATACAGTGTGCTGAGCAGTTTGAACTCAGTCAACAATAATGAATAGTTATAGTTACATAAAGGACTAGCTTTAACTCTTGGCTGTCTTTTGATTTCAGGGCTGATTATTCTGTACAAGTTTTATGTTACTATATATCTGGAAGCTTTAGGTTAATTAGATGCATTTGTATTTAAGTACAAAGAAACTCTGGATGACACCACTTATGCTAATTTGATTATGTGGGATGTAGTGAACATTTAAAAATAGAATATGTGGCTATTTATCACAGAATGGGAGATTCAAGGTTATTTCAATACACAGTTAGAAATTTTCTGCTCAGATATTACAGTGAGGCCACTCTGATCTGTTCAAAGCATGTTTGTGAAGGATTCTTGTTGATTAGATCTACACAAGGTTGCTTTCTCACCTACAGCATTTTCTAATGCCTTTGTGATACTAGAAAAAAAAAAAAAAGTGAAATATTCATGTCTAATTCTGTGCCTATTCTGAAGCAAAGGAATCCTATTCTGCAAAATTTCCTTCTTCTGAATAAGTCAAGAATAATAAGAAATAATAATTATCATCTTCTGAATGAATAAAGGGGAAAAATCTAAATGTGCTTTTTAATTATCTTCAGAGAAGTTCAGTGCAGCAGCATGAAGTAATAATGACTGTCTTAGAAAATATAAATTTACTTGTAAAAGTCAAATATCAGGTATACTTCAAATTCCTGAATTTACTTATTTCTTATAAGTGACAAATTGGTGGGATGTTTCCTTTGAAGTACATTAAAGGCATTTTTTCAAGCGGTCATTTTATTTTTCTGTCACTGATTAATCTCCATTTAAGGCATCTCCAGAATTAAGACACTAAAATGGGCAGACTTTTCTAAAATATTTGAAATCCCAAAGATACGTAAATTCAGATGAGATAAATATGATAAACAAGATGAAATGTTTGAAAGTAGAATTAGAGGCAAAAAATATTGCAAGCCATTTCAAAAAGTTTTAGCCTAGACTACAATAGAAATGACAAATCTGCCAAGCTGCATTTGATCCTGGAAAAATGATGAGATTATTTTTGCATTGATTTCAGTTAATAAAAATAAGAAAAACTGTAAAAGGATTAAAGCTACTCACCATTGTGTATGGATAATATATTATTAGTTCTATTTGCAGTTTAGGTATCTCCCTAGTGTTGTTTGGAAACGTACTGAATTTGTTTGATAGGTGTATTTGTGCTGATATGTATTTTTTAACTTCAGACTTTTCATTTGAGATTGCTTTAGATCCGATTAAAAAATAAAATAAGACAAAAAGAATTATTAAACAAATATAAAAATTTACTATCTTAAAATTCAAATGTTTATTTTAAAATAGAAAAGCTGGTTCTTACAGGCTACTTTTTTGTTAATGGATCTAAAAAATTTTTTTTTGCTCTAGGATCAAATATAGGGCATGACTGTACCAAAATGAAATCAAATATATTCCTTTGTTTTTCAGTCCTGTATCATCCACCCCATTGCGCACCACACCACATCAGTGGAAACTATGATTTACAGGCTGGAAAGAGACATTATTTTTGAAAATCAGTTTTTTTTAAATTGACATTCAAGTTAGGCTCGCAATAAATAAAGCATTTTAACTACCTTTCTATTTACATTCAGATACGGGCCAGGTATTCTAAAATTTCTGTCATATTTGCCTGAAGTATCTATTTCAATGCAGCAAGTATGTTCTTTTAAGAAAGATTTCATCACTATTTTCATAACTTTTATGTTCATATCTGCAGTATTTCTATTAAACCCACATGTTTTAAAATTCACCTATTTAAACCCACATTTTTGTGAGTTTTCTGGTTAAGTTTTATCTCATGAAGTGATGGTCAGTTAGCTGGAAATTAGGCATAGTTGGAGGTTCACAATATGTGCCTTCAGAAATGTTAGATCTTCATCTAGGCCAAATATTCTGCTTTCTTCTTCTGATTCAGATCTTGATTCTCATATTTCAATTCTCTTCCAGATAATCTTCAAATGAACTCTTGCTTGAGAACTTGCATAAAATGTCTCTATTTGTCCAGACATGTAAGTTGTACTGTCATAACTGGATATACATAAAGTATTACACAAAGGCTCAAAGGCTCTTGCACAAAGTGTTTATTAAATGGAAAGACTAATTTATTTGGATTTTTACAAACTATAACATTCTTGTGGAAAATCATATCCCTCAAATAGCATGGACAGATTCTGTCTGTTAGCAATAAGGGTTTCTACTGCAGTAGCATCTTCAGCAGGACTGAATGAGATTCTAGTTGCCACATGATTTTACGTGACCACTCCAGCATATGAATAATCCACCGCTATTGATTAGATCAAAAAGCATCTCTTGCATATCTCAACTGCACACAAAATACTGTACTTCATGGACAGTTTTGCATTTCCATGAGCAGCTTTCTCTTGGCCTTTAATAAATGTTTTATCTATGAACAGTTTGATCAGATCTGCAGCATTAACAACCTGTGGGTCTTTGGGATACTTCAAATGGAATATTAATCAGCACATTTAAGGCCAGCATTCAGACAAGACCCATCAGGAGCTGCCTGAGGGAATTGCTTGAACTGTCCAAAATTCTCACCTAGAGAGCTTCTGTAACAATCGAGCAGCTGCCTGATGGTAAAAGTGGCCAATGGTGCAGTCAGTCACTTGGTTTCAGGCTGGTCCTTCGTTTCAAACCGGCTTGTTATCTTATGCATGCAGACAGCTGCTTGGGGTATCTGGACCAGCCAGGGAATTAGCATCCAAGCCCTGATACCCAGACACACCACAGCTTCAGCTAAAGGGCAAGATAGAGTTTTGACTTATAACTCACTATTTCATAGCATTTACATTACTCTGTCAATGAAAATGATCTGGCATATATAAGGTTAAAAAATAAATATACCAATGCAATGAAAATATGATTGAAGTAGGAATAGGACTTGATAATACAGAGTTGTTGGTGTTTATTTTGATTCTGCAAAAGAGTAGGATTTCCTTCCCTTATCAGTGGTAAACAGAGTCAGTACATATATATGTAAGTGCAGAAAATCTGCAGAACAGGCATGCAGATTTGAAATACACTTCTTATGTTATAAAAAAGCACCCTCATAAAATCTTTTGTGTAGGATAACATTTGTCTTCACCCTTGTCATGAAGGATTTATTTATTGTTCATCCTTTTTTTTTGGCATCAGACCACAAAATACACCACAAACAATGCAATGCAAAAGAAGATTCGTTATAAGGATGGAAATGGATAAGTAACATTTCTTAGTACTAAAAGCAAGAAATTGCTTCTTACTTTTTGACTGTCTGTTCTACTGTGACTTGGTTTTGCTGACATACTTTTGAATTTATCTGTTTTGTAAGAGGGAAAGATCAAGGTTACATAGCAGTGTATTATTACATTTATTTATAATATTATTATGAGTACAATGCTGTGAGCATTTAACAACAAATTATTTTAGCTCTGATGAAACTGAGCCCTATTGTATTCATTCAGTGCAGTTCTGTGAATTTCGTCTCCTCCTTTACTTGTTTTGATTCCTTTGCCATACATGCTTGCCTGATTAGAGACTTGTGTGGATAAAATAGACACCTGCTTTGCTGTCATTAGTTTGCACTGTTTCTATCCTGTCTGCAGCTATGGAAAATCCAGCCAAAAGGCAAGATTTTTCAAGCATTCAGTGCCTGTCTCCCTTAGCCTCTACCAGCTTTGGAAATTAAAGAAGGCTTAAATTATTTTCTACCCTATCAGAGCACTAAGTAACTTGTTTCCTAAGGCAATGACACTTTCAATCCCTGTGGACTGCCCTTTTACAGAAACTTAGTTGTGTGCAATGTTTTTTCTTCTACCTCTGCTCTCTCCCCATTGCTAGCTATAATTGAACTCCATCATATGGAAAATTTTTATCCTGCTGTCTTCAGACCATTTCAGCTTTGTATTAGTTTTCCAAATATTCAATATTTTATCAAGTATTATTTTCATAACAATTGTATAAATATTTTAGGGAGGTATCTTCCATTTTTATCACTCTACAGTTCTGAGTGTTTCCTCTGAGCCTTTTCACCTCATAGTACCTCTGTAATTCTTTTCTCTTAATTATATTTTAGCATGCAAAAACAATGGAGATAAAGCCTTTTCTGATGTTAGATAAAACCTGTCACAGATCTTACTAAAATTTCTTGCCAATAGTGATTTTGCTGATAAGTCTTATAATTACCAAGACAGAACACTGTTTAGTATCATGTGTAGAAAATCATAACAACCTGATTAAGATACTGACAGCATAACAATGCTACTTGCATTCATAATGATGGTTGGACAACACACCTAAGTGACTGACAAGTAATTTCATTATCTAGAAAACCATCCTTTTTTCAAGGGCAAAATTATATATGGCTCAAAGATAATTGCTTTCGGGGTAGAATTGTATACCCTTTCCCACCTGTGAATACCACGTACTGGAGCAGCTGAATTAGGATTTACTTATCTGGGGAAGTGAATGCTTAATCTTCTCACCAGAGAGGCTGTGTTTGCTATCCCAGAGAAACAAGGGGATCTTAGCCCAACTGATCCTTTTATGTCCACCTCGCAGCACCTAAATGGTTTAAACATGATTCAGCCTACTCATTTCTACATTAAGTATCAAATGTCTTAGAGAGTGACTATATTACAAAAGCTAGAAGGATGTTTTTCTCAAACTGAGTGTTGTGGTTTGAAATTTTGATGAGTATAAGAAGGAAATTTACTGAAAAAAGTAAAAGAAAAAGCTTTGTTATCAGTAAAATGTAGTTGTGCAGTGCAATATATAAGGCTTTGAATATGGCTTACTTGCCAGTGAATGCTAAGAAACACTTCTTCAATCAGTGTAGTTCTGCACTCAGTTATGTAACACGCAAAAAGCTCATCTTGCTTACACAAGAAGCTGTATAATGTCTGTGATTAGGACAGCTGAATTTAAATTCAATCTGCTAAAACCCTCTGCTTATCTGATTTCCATTTCCAGAAGCATAAAGACTGATTCTTGTCATTTTCCTCACAAAAATAAATGCCTTCTGTTTGACAGTTTGTGAAATGAAGTGAGCTTGGCACTCAAGGAGGGCTGCTCGCTCATACAGTTCCTTCATGTTATGGTACGCCAGGCATTATGCAGCCTAAAATTTCTTGTACCAAACAGCTTTACTCACAGAATAAAATGCAGAATCAGATGTTATCAAACAGGTTGAGACAATTTGACATGTTTACAGCAGCTCTTCATTATTTCGTGGTCCCACTGAATTTAGGAAAGATATTGAACCCAGATTAAACTAAACCTGCCAGATAAGAAGACAGAATCTTTTTGAAATAAATTGAGGGGACACTACTGATCTCCTGGAATGGTAACTACTATCTAGGTCACCTTTAATGGTGGCAGAGGCCTACATTTAAGTAGCTGATTAAAGCCTTTAGGTGACCAGTAGCCAGGTCTTAAGTTGTCTGGGACACAAAGCCCAATTCTGTTCAGCGTGGCTGCATGATATTCACTCAGTTTTATCAGAAGATTGTTGCTGAGCTGTGAAAGAATATAGATGATAATCCAGGCTAGATAAAATAAGTGAAAATATAGAAATGAAAGTGTTGAGATGGTAAAAGCAATTCAGGGGTCTAGAAGAAAAACACTGACAAGAAAATAAGAAATGCATAAAATCATAAGTGAAAAAGCAGGGGCCTAGGAGATCTCAACTGGGCAATATAAAGGATTATCACATTCTAAGGACTGGTGGAAACCAACATTTCTCCAGATGACTAATTAGAGGCTAGTCAGCACTGGGTGCTGAGAATGCACTTTAGCCCAGTATTTTGTGAGACCTAACTCTTACATACATTTCTTAGCCTGTAAATAGTTTCTGAGTTCTCATGGGAATGCGCATGCAGTTCTCACAGTCTCTCTGTGCACAGCAAAATAAGCCTGAAAAAAAATGTGATTCAGTGAGGTAAGATTGCACTGGAAGACTAATTCAGAATGAGTTGAATCACACTCCAGAGGATAACTTGCAGGCAGATGATACGGAACATCAGTAAGTCTGATCTTTAGAACAGCCTTAGCACCACTACGAACAGATAAATCAATCAATGCAACCATCCAGACAACAAGAGATATTTTGTTCTATGATATCCACATCTTCTAGTTTGATAGAAGTAGTTAAAAAAATCCTTATATCTCTGTAGAGAGAAAATTTTTTGCTGTTTCACTACTCAGACAAGTATTGTTGTATTACTTGTTCTTATACAACCTTATCAATATATTTTCTTTACAGGGATTCTGGATAGATTTTTAGTTTTAGTTTGACTTTTGCATATAAAAGAAAAAAGAAATTATTTTCTCACATAGCATCAGAAAGGCAGGACTAAACAAACAAATACAGCACTTTTATGCAATCCTGTTAGTACCTTGCTAATTAATTTTCTATGGATCTGAAGTGCTATGAGCATTTATTTGCACAAAACAGCACAAAATCTGGAATTATTCAACCTCACTTTTGGCTTCAAATCACAGAATCACAGAATCACAGAATCACTAAGGTTGGAAAAGACCTATAAGGTCGTCCAGTCCAACCATCCACATATCATCAATAGTACACGCTAAACCATATCCCTCAACACAACATCCAAATGTTCCTTGAACACTCCAGGGTCGGTGACTCCACTACCTCCCTGGGCAGCCCATTCCAGTGCCTGACCACTCTTTCAGAGAAGTAGTATTTCCTAATATCCAGCCTGAATCTTCCCTGGCGCAGCTTGAAACCATTCCCTCTAGTCCTATCACCAGTTACACGAGAGAAGAGGCCGACCCCCAGCTCACTACAACCTCCCTTCAGGTAGTTATAGAGAGCAATAAGGTCTCCCCTGAGCCTCCTCTTCTCCAGACTGAACAATCCCAGCTCCCTCAGCCGCTCCTCATAAGGCCTGTGCTCCAGACCCCTCACCAGCTTTGTTGCCCTTCTTTGAACACGTTCCAGGGCCTCAATGTCTTTCTTGCAGTGAGGGGCCCAGAACTGGACACAGTACTCAAGGTGCGGCCTCACCAGAGCTGAGTACAGGGGGACAATTACTTCCCTGCTCCTGCTGGTCACACTACTTCTGATACAAGCCAGGATGCCATTGGCCTTCTTGGCCACCCAGGCACACTGCTGGCTCATGTTCAGCCGAGCGTCAACCAACACCCCCAGGTCCATTTCCTCTACACAGTCTTCTAGCCACTCCGCCCCAAGCCTGTAGCGTTGCTTGGGGTTGCTGTGGCCAAAGTGTAGGACCCGACATTTGGTCTTATTAAACCTCATCCCATTGGCTTCAGCCCAGCTATCCAGCCTGTCCAGATCCCTCTGTAGGGCCTCGCTACCCCCAGGCAGATCGACACTTCCAGCCAACTTGGTGTCATCTGCAAACTTACTGAGGGCACACTCAATGCCCTCATCCAGGTCATCAATAAAGATATTGAAGAGGACAGACCCCAGCACCGACCCCTGGGGAACACCACTCGTGACCGGGCGCCAGCTGGATTTAGCTCCATTGACCACCACTCTCTGGGCCCGGCCCTCCAGCCAGTTCCTTACCCAGCCAAGAGTGTACCTGTCTAAGCCACGGACTGCCAGCTTCTGCAAGAGAATACTGTGGGAGACAGTGTCAAAGGCTTTGCTGAAGTCTAGGGACATATGAATTAGGAGCATAGTCACTCAATACACCCTCTCTAATTTTTGCAGAGAATTAGGGTCTCCACAGGGTGAGCCAGATCTTAGTTCAATTCCGTCATGAAGTGGCCCTCTGTTAAACACAGAAACAGCTTATTTCATTTTTTATCTAGGTTAGTCTCCCCAGGATGGTGCCAAAATTAATCAATTCATTTGATGACAACGACATCAGATAAACAGATAGATAGATAGATAGATAGATAAGTGTCCTTCTAATGATATATATCATATCTAAAAGCTGTTAACGTACTGAAAATGGAGAAGAAACTTCCCTTCAAGCTTAGTCCCCAGTTTCCAGAAATATATGGCCTGTTAACTCACCTGGCTGCAAATCTGTTCAGTAGTAACATGAGTGCCTGTGTTGCCTTGTTAGCTGATAGATTGTTACTTCATTGCTTGAGAGCTACATGCTGATGTGCTATCAGTGTTCAAAAGGCATTGGATATATTTTTGTTCAGCTCTTCTGCTATGAGTTAGGAAGTTTTCTAGGGTTATGCTTCTCCTCCCGTAAGGTCTAAAGAGCCAACACCCTCAGCTGTCTAATTCCATGAGAGCAAAGAAAGCAATCAGAACCCAAAATGCCTAAAATAATGATATATTTGATCTGACTTATATAAGAAATCTATTTCTTCCTGATATTATTTTAACACTACCTCACAGTGCTATAGTTAAAGCCAAAACTATAGTTATAGTGCAACACATCTCCAGACATCAGTGCTTTGTAAAACAAAATGAAAAATAAAATAAATAAAAAAGAAAGGAAGAAAGAAAGAAAGAAATTGAAGTCCTCCCAGCTACAGGTTTTATATGTGCTTGAAGATCTCTTTATCAAAACCGAGGCAGAAAAGCTACTGTATTCAGATCTAGGACACTGAGCTCAGACTGAGTAGTGGTCACAAGAACTTGATGAATTATTGATGAGTAAAACAAGAATATTAATTCAAAGAGGAGTAAGATATTTTTGTATTTTATCTTCTTCTTGTGCTAGTAGTAAAACATTCTGTATAAGTTGGGACACATATCATTATCTGACAATGAGGTACCACTAAATATCTACATCCCGTATCTATAAACATGCAACTTTTAATGCTTTCTAGCTCCTATTTCAACTCTAACTGCTGCTGGTGAAATCAAAATACATTAATTATTAAGAGCAATGATTTTGGCAGGGTGTCCAGTCCCTCTGTCTAGCACCGGTAAGTCCTATTCACAAGTTTTCAAACATAGAAAAGCAATTACCACAAATAAACGTTTATTTCTGCCTCTCTGTATGTTTTGTTGTTATTTTAATCGTATGCTGATGGTTGGACTGTGAAAAACACAGAGGGAACGATCATTTCACAGATCATTTTTCTAAACCATGGGAGATCAAGGTTCTCTGCCTATAATAGTTGATACTCATGTTGCCCAGTTAGCTAGAAAATGCCTTAGTTACCAGGCTGTAAAAAGCTCTGGCATTTTTGTGTTATTTTGTTTCATTTTGGTTATTTTTTATTTTATCCTTCCTCCTAAAGATTGGCAATAGAAAATGAAAAAAAAATTAATGTGGCAAGAGAAAAATGTCTGATTTTGCAGCCTAGTTTGAATTACTACTAAGATAGGAAAGCTCTATATTTTCTTTCCAGTACTGCCTATTTGGTATATCTAGTACTCCTTAAAAGTAAATCTGTAGGTCCTTTTTAGATGTGTGTATTCTAACAAATAATTTTCAACACTGGAGTTTTGTCTAAGTTGATCATTTAAACAGAAACAGCAATAACTTGACGAAGTTGTTAAAATAAATAAAATCAAAATTTCTAGGTCAAAGAAATAGGCTTGGATTTCCTTGCCACTCAGATATTTCAGTAAAAACATTGAACATGTACCATTTTTAGTAAGAAATAAATAATACCACAGAAATCCAGAATCAGAAATATTCACATCAGAAGGGGCCTCTTGTCATCTAGTCTAAACTTCTGCTTAAAACAGACAAATTAAGGGCTGTGTCCTGTCAAGTCCTGAATAACTCCAGGGATGGACATGCCACTTCTCTGTGGGCAACCTGCTGCAGGATTTGGACACATTCATAGTAAGATGAAAATTCCTTTATCTGATTGGAATGTCTCAAGTTTCATCTTGCACTCTTTGCCTTTCACTCTGTCACTGGGCACCTCCAAGAAGCATCTGATTCTATATTCTTTTTATCTGCTGATCAACTAGCTATGGAGAGCAACAAGGTTTCTTGTGTTTAGCCCCAGTGTATATGAGTACATGGGGTTATTTCTCCCCCAGAAGAGATTTTTGCATTTGCTAGTTTGGACTTCATAGGGTTCTTGTCAGCCTGTTTCTCCAACTTGTACATGTCCACATCAGAAGCAGCTGTTCCCTACACCATGTAAGAATTCCCCAACTTTATGGTTGTCTGCAAGTTTGCTGACAGCATGCTCTACCCCACTATCCCTGTTGTTAATAAAGAAATCAAACAGTATTGGTTCCAGAGATTATTCCCAAGGGATCTCACTAGCTACTGTCCAGCAACTCCATAGCATCCTCAAGGATGGAGTTACATGCATCCTCCTTCTTGAAGATGGATATGATGTTTTTTTTTATCCAGGCATCAGTTTCCATTAACTTCAGAAAATCATAGAAGCTGACCTCTCAGAAACATCACCCAGCTCCTCTGGTACCATTGGTTGTGTCCCATTCAGCCATGTGGTCTTGTGAATGTCTAATATTCAAAATATGTCCAATATTCAAAAACAGGTCCAATATTCAAAAACAAGAAACCAGAAGTTTGTGTTGAAGTCATCTGATGGAGACATCTGAGGACCAAGAGAACTGAAATGTTAATGCAAACATTTGTATTAATTTTAAACTCATCAGATTTTACTCACCAACTATAAAATTGCTTAAACTATAATTTTGCTTGCTTGACCTTTAGCTCACATATTCTTCCACAGACACATATTCTTCCCACTGATCAAGACCTCCAAATGGAAAGAAAAGTCCTATATAAATAAGAATTTCCCACCTGCCAAAGATGGCAGCAAGAGAGGAAATATATGTTTCAGCTAAACTTTAGAAGTTTCACAGGCCTTTAAACAGCTCTAGCTGCTGCATCATACCACCATTCCATTCCTTCTTATGTATATATTTTGAAGTGCTCATTTCAGGCTTCGTAGCGCATTTCCTTGATAAAGTTCTGTTGTTATATATTTTTTTCTTTTATATGTCCTTTGAACATTCAGATAAATATTTTCATTAGGACTTAGTTTAATCAAGTATATTTTCTGAATATAGATTTCTAGACCAATTATTTAACAATCTCTACAACAAAATTCTACTTGAAGCAACAGTAGGATATATTGGAATTGACAAACATTGAGAAAAACATGTATGTCTTTTTAATTGATGTCATTATCAAAAACATTTCAAGTGGCTTAATTCTATTGTTCCAGTTTTTTGATCAAATTTGGTTTACTCAGTCAAGGGAAACTAAAGCTGTTTGTAATGATGATTAATTTTGGACAAACCACTTAAATTAGAGTGCCATAATCACTGGAAAGTAAAGAGCTATTAGACTGTGTGCAGTGAAAGGGAGAGTAAAGCATATTTTGCCCTATAATGAGCTGTTGGCAAAGGATATAAATTTTGCCTTTGAATTATTAAATAAAAGTTTGGAATGAAGTGTGAAGGGAGAAAAAAAATCCAGCTTATTTAGAGTCTATTGCATTGTTTATTTTCTTTGAGAATGTAGTTGTGAAACATTACTTCAGTTCCAATCAACAGAAGAACAAAGGCTTAACAGTATATATATATATATGTATACACACACATTTAACTCACAACATTTAACATGATTAAATTCTTCTGCCCTTATTGGGGATGGGGGTGGGTTGGGGGGAGGGGGACCAGTCTCCTGGCTGTGTACTGAACCAGCTGTGCAGGGGCATGAGCTGATTTTCACTGGCTTAACTCTTGTACCTGGTGACTGTGTCTGCCCTGCTTTAGTTTCAGCCCCATCAATGGTCCCTTTTGGGAGGGGTTGGCACCACTACAACCAGCAATCACTTTCTGACAAACAGCCCTTGCATGTAGGTGGCCAGGGCCATTGCCTGTTGAGAAAACTTACAGATATAAACTTAAGCAGTGCCCAACGCTGGGGGAAAGGTTCCCCCAAGCATCATATCCTCCTAGTTAAGACAGTAGGATGCTGGCAGCTCATGGTGTATCCCAGCTCTCTGTTGTAGGAGCAAAAACAAAGTCAGCATTATATCCAGTGGAAGAGAATGAGAACAGATAAAAGGAGCAACTCAGAGTTCATTGTAGTAGTAATTGTGCTGTGAAGTCTTGTAGAACAACTGTGATTGGACTACTAGCAACTCTTGTCTTTCCATTGAATTGTTAAGATTATAATTAGGCTACTAAATTATTTGCTCCACATATATTCGCTGTGTTGCATTGTTGCCTATAACAAGGTTTGGAGTGAAACATATTGTATCTAGTGACACAAAGGAATGAACTGCTTTAAACAGTATCATCTACAGTTGCATTTCATGAATGTTATCATCCCATAAGTAATCTTCTTATCCACAGTTCACGATTAATTCTCTGTTCATTTTAAGAATGAGGAGGGCAGGTCTGTCTTCAGGGTATGGAAAGGTAAGATGCTAAGACTGTTTTATGTGCATGCTTATTAAAGTACAGTCTGAGCTAATACTGTTTTACTCCTTGCTGGTGTGGTTAAGTAAAATTCTCAGTTTTGGTCAGATCATATATTTTTTCCCCTATTTTTGCCCAGTTTACATTAAAACAGGAGAAACAGTTTACTGAGTTTACTGAAATCCTTAAAACTCATCTTTAAAAATCTCAATAACTCCTGGTGGTTTTGTTTGTTTGTTTTTATTTCTCCTATATATATTCTCTTACCTTCAGAGATTATACTTAAAGACATTTATTCATATTTAGCTATAAGATTAATGTTACACTCCTCAATTTAGCCATAAAGAGAAAAGTTTTATTATTGTGGCTTCCTTTTGTATCCATGTACAGATTTTATTCAAAAGAAAAGATGTGTCAGAAAAGAAAAGGTCTGTCTATAAATCTCATTTTGACTTCACAGATTCATTTAGCATGGCCCTCTGCTATTGAACATTCAGGCTTTTGAAGATGAAGGAACTTGGAGAAAAACTGTTCAGCCTCATTCTCATCTTAACTAGTGCTTTACACTCTCCTAGCCTCCTCCTTCAACTCTTTCATTCAGATGTGCATTTCCTGAAAATTAGTGCATCGTGCACCTCAAGCAGGAGGCCCTAGGCACTCCCTACAGTCTGATGTTTAAGAGCCGCATCCTTCTTCTTAAGTTCCATTTTTGTTTGAGAGTTCAACAGAAAAGAGACACTATCGCTAGCAGCACCCAGGAGCCCTACTCTCGAATTCACATATTTAGGAATACACATGCTAGAAAGAGAAATCTTGCTGGCTACTTCTTCATGATCCTCAATTCTTGTACCAGTTGGCTATGTTTGAAAGTTGTACTCTAGGTCTGGTTGTTATATAGGCCTCTTGGTAAGTGAAAAAGGTATTAGACTTTCTCTAATCAGCTAGAAACAAAGCTCCAGGAACTCTTCAATAAAGGAAAACTGATAGAGATTTTTAGGAGATGCTAGAGCACTACCTTTATCTTAGCCTCACAATGTCGCAAGCAGCAGTAAGTTGTTAATTAGTTTAATAGACAAAATCTGTTATGTAATAATCTGTTTAATTTTCTAGTAGATTAAGGGAAGAAATTCTCCTCTACTCAGTACCCAATAGACTACATCTGGAGAGCTGATTCCAGTATAACTGAATTTTCCAGTATAAGGAAAACACTGAGTAACTGGAGTAACTTTAACAGACTCTACCAACCTGCTTTTAGGCTGGACCACTAGTCCTGTGAGGAGATGCTCTTAGGCACACCCAAAGTCTTCTCTTCTGTATGTTCATCTCCTTTAGCAATGCCTCTTTCCCCTTGAATCATTCTGTTGTCCTGTGGCTGGAATGTTTTTCCAAACCTGGAAAGTTCTTCCAGTTCTCAAAGTGTAAATATAGCCTAGATTCAAAGTTACGCATCATAGTAGCCATATCATTGCTATAACAATCTGCTATTGTCTCTGGGAAATTAACTAACAATAGAAAGAATGTGACAAATACAAAGAATGTGGCAGGAAAATAGCCCTAGTCATGACTGAAAACAGTAAAATATATGTTGTTACTGTTTTCTTATTTGAAAAGCAAAGAAAAAGTGTTAGTAGGAGGACATGTATAGTAAGCAAAACTCATCAATCACTATCATAAAACCCCCTTTTGGATGAAGAGACAACAGATCACTAGATGACAGATAGACAGCTGAAAGCAGATGAGAGGTCAACAGATGAAAATCTTTGGAATCATTGTTTGGTCAAGAAAATTTATTAGTTCAGTCTTTATATACAACTAGTACCCAGAACTGTTAGCAAGTAGTATATTATAGTTGAATTAAGAGTACCTGATTGTTGACAACTGAAGTATCATTATAATTCTTTTTATATATATACAGTTTATATGATATTGAATTATTTCATGTCTTTTAAAATCTTGTATGATAATTGCCGTGTAGGGACACAAAAAATGACTCCCCATTGCCTCAATATCACCAGAATTCTTGACATTCTAATAATTTATGACAGAATGGAAATCCTGGCTATACCTAGTTATCCATTTGCTAAAAGAAAAGTTGAAAGTGAAGATCTTGAGTTCAAAAAGATAGTAACTAAGACTTTAGATTGTATCTGGACTTTTAGAGAATATTCTCCTGATAATGAAATGTTAGTAGTCAATATAATTGAAGCAAAATAATCTATAGAAAGATCATTTCTCACGGAGTTTAAAAGCATCAGTTTTCTTTAATTATTTTCTTTTTTGTGTTCAGTTCTGGACTATTTCTTATTTCTTATCCTCTCTCTTATACGTTTTCCCCCAGCTGTATGAGTTTGACAGGTATAAAAAAAGTGTGTATTTACAATAAAAGGGTGTATGCTTCATAGCCTAGATGGAAGGTACTATTTGGTGATATATAATTTCAAAATACATGTAGTTCTCTATCATTTCCCTTATTAGCATGTATGTGTTTTTTTTTCTTCCCTACGAAGTAACAAAACATTTCCATATGTGTTTTTCTTTTCAGCAGTTTTCTTTTCATTCTATAGTACCTGTAGTCTATAATTGGAGAACCAACAGCAGTCATGCCTTGACTAAGATGGGTGTGTGATACAAGATCCCACAGAATTTTATCTTTATTTTACTAAATAGAGTTTAAAATTATAAAATGAATGTATGCTTAAGGCATTTGAATGTCATTCATATTTTTCAGGTGTACTCAAAGTAAATAAGTGCATTTATTTAAATAATGCTTTGTAAGGGGTATACTGGATTTGCCAAGATTAGTGTTGCACATCTCTACTCTGCAAATTAGCTACTAGCAAACTGCAATTAACACTGGTGTATAAGTGTTCTCTAAAACTCAATCTATATATTTTTAACATGGACACAATTCCAAATAATCGATGATGAATGTACTTCAAATGTATATTTAGTATAAAACATCACTGCAGCATACTGAAAATATGTTTTTTAGGGGGACAGTTGATTACCTGGAATGAAATGATGTTACAAAACAGACAACCATGATTTCTATTGTATAGTCAGCAACAGCTTGCATTTGGCTGAAAAAGTTTTGATTTATGCCAGTAAGTTTGTAGTTGAATAATTTCAGCTATGGAATGTTGAACAAGATTCAAATATTACTGCAATGTCATTTTTAGATTCTAAATGACACCTGAAGGAGAAAAGAAAGAAGAATTACTTGCTGGTTAATGATTTCAAGGACTTGAGCTCTTTTAGAGCAATACTTTTGCTTATTATCAAACTTGAGCATTCTGCAGAACTGAGATCACTATAATTTTTATCTGCATATATGCATAATTGAAGTGTAGACTGACAATAGGATGTTTTCCTCATAACTGCTTGCATCACACAGTGCATAGGACATCCAAACTCATTGTTTAAGTACTATACCATTGTCAGAGGTAGGATGCCGTTAGTTTTTTTTTTTATACATGATATAATAATTTATAAGATTTAATAATTTATGTTTACTCACTAAAATAATGTAACCACCATAAACCCAGTACACAGAGTCCCTCTTACCAACAAAGGTGTTCTATCTTGTAAATGTAGCAATTTTTTTTTGTTTTCTATCTTGTGTGTGCGTGTATCAAGAAGCTACACCATCTAAAAGCATACACTACTTGTGCCTTGGGTAATTCAGGTAATTCTTTTTCAGAGACATCCTGTTTGAACAATCCACTCTGCTAAGATTCTAAAAATGTTATATATGTTTGCCTACTTGTCTTAAGATTATTCTACAGAATAGCTTTCTTGAAGACTAATCTAATTAATGTTAATTTCATTTAAGTTATGCCTAGTTAAGCACAGTCTGATAAAAATGTAAAGACATCTGATTTTACTACCTTCTTAAATTTGATAATTATTTGTAAAATTAAAATTTTCACACAAAGATGATATTACAGAATCTAGAACAATCTGCTCAAAGCAGGACTAATTAGGTCAGTTTGCAGGGTTGTGTCCTGCCAACGCCTGGATACCTCCAGGGATGGACATGCTACTTCTCTGTGGGCAACCTGTTGCAGGATTTGGACACCTTCATAACAAAATAAAATTCTGTTATCTGATTGGAATGTTTCAAGTTTCATCTTGCACTCTTTGCCTTTTACTCTGTCACTGGGCACCTCCAAGAAGCATCTGATTCTATATTCTTTTTATCTGCAGATCAGGTATCTGCAGATGGCAATGAGGTTTTCTTCATTCTCCCCTTCTGCAGGCTGAATCACCTCTGGTCTCAGTCTCCTCTTGACTAGCACATGCACGCTATGACAATCTTGTTGTCCTATGCTGGACTACCTCCAGAATATACAGGGAACACAAAACACACTGCTGCAGTTGTGGTCTTACCAGTAACAAAAAGGTTTATCTTCCTCTATAGTCTTCCAGATGCAGCCCAGCCCATAACAATGTTGGACTTCTTTGCCACAAGGGTGCACTGCTCACTCATGGCCAAACTCATGTCCACCAGAATCCCCCGAGTCTTTTCTGCTAAGCTACTTTCTAGCTTAGTTTAGCTTAGTCAGCCCTCAGAGCAGGTTTTTGCATGTATTTTAGTTGGACTGTAAGCCCATTTCAGCCTATTTCTCCAGAACATCCACATTCCCTCTCAGCCCCGCCTTCTACTGTGTTGAAAATGCCCCCTACCCAGCACCCCATTCAGTGTAAACTTGCTGAGATTGCACTCTCTCCTGCCACCCAGGTCATTGTTTGGTTTTACTACTTTCCTTATCAGCACTTTATCCCCCTATAAATTATCTGCAGTTCTCAGACAGTGAAAATCAAAGTTACCCCAAATTTTTCTTTAATAGAAATTTGAAGTTCTCCAGTTATCTATAATCTCTACCACCTGGCATTTTCTTTGAAAATAAGGACAATCACTTTTTGTAAAAGTAAAAAAAACATTGAGTATCTAAGACTATTCTTTTTTATATGCCAGAGTCTTTTTTTTGTTGTTGTTTTATTCGTTTGTTTGTTTTTGTTGTTGTATTGGGTCTTCTGGAGATGTAGTTGATGTTCTTGCTGATCAAGGGAAGTGATTGTACAATGCTACTATGTGCTGGTGTGACTTCACCTCTAATTATGCATACAGTTTTGGGAATCACAGTTATAAGAAAGATATAACTATTAAAGAGCTTCCAAAGAAGATCTTGAAAGATACTGAAGGGTCTAGATGGGAAGATGTAAGAAGAGTTGCTAAGGTCACTTAATTTGTTGATCCCAAAGAAGAGGAGGATGACAGAAGGCCTCATTGTGGCCTACAGCTCCTCATGAGGGGGGGTGAAAGGGCAGGTGCTGGCACAGGCTGCCCAGAGAAATTATGGATGCTCCGTTCCTGGAGGCGCTCAAGACCAGGTTGGATGGGGCCCTGAGCAACCCAATCTAGTGAGTGACAACCCTGCTCATGGCAGGGAGTTTGATTAGTTGGTTAGTTGATTAGTATAAGGTTCCTTCTAACCCAAGCCGTTGTATGATTATATGAGTCTATCATCTCTTTTCTTTAGCGATAGCAATAGGATCTGAGTGAACAGTATAGACCTGTGTCAGAGGGAGGGTGGATATTAGAAGAAGATTCTTCACCAGAGGATGGTTGAGCACTCAAACAGGCTCCCCAGGGCAGTGGTCAAAACCCCAAGTTGCCGGAGTTCAAAAAGCATTTGGATAACCTTCTCAGATGTGTGGAATGATTTTAG
Source organism: Pavo muticus (assembly GCA_016647715.1). Classification (NCBI taxonomy): domain Eukaryota; kingdom Metazoa; phylum Chordata; class Aves; order Galliformes; family Phasianidae; genus Pavo; species Pavo muticus. The sequence continues at coordinate 253,993 of JACDJE010002437.1, forward strand.
ACTGGTTATGTGTGGATCCAGGAGTTGCATTTGATTTTGTGGGTCCCTTTCAACTCAGGATTTTCTATTTTTCTATAATTGTATGCTTCTTCATAGTAGCCTCTATAGAAATGCGTGTGTGTATATGGTGCTCTGTTTTGGACTTGTCAATAAAAGAGTGTTGGTAACACTCTAATTTTTTTCCTTTTCTTGACAGTGATTATACAATGTCAAGGCCTTTGCTGTTTCTTACTCTGTCTCACCAGTGAGTCTGCTGGGAGCTGGTATTAAGCTAGACAGGAATACAATCATATCATATGGCCATAATCGACCAAAGGGATATACTGTGATATATAACATCATTCTCAACAAGAACTAAGAGGAGGGTTTTTTGGGGGGAGAAAGGTAGCTATTGCTTGCAGACTGATGGTCTTCTTATGAACGGTGGTGAGCTACTGCCTTTACATCGTTTTTTTTTGTTTTGGTGTGTGATTTCTTTGTCTTTCCTTCACTTATCAAAACATCTTTATTATAAGTTTTCTTGCTTTTTCTCCTCATGTTCTCTTCCCCATCCTGATAAGCTGAGGAGCTGAGACAAAAGCTGTGAATTACGTAGCTGTTGGCCAGGGACAAGTCACCACATTTGTACATAATTATATTTCTGAAAAATTTCCATATGCCAGTTTCCTTTATAAGTTTTATAGAATTTGTATTTATTTTGTTTTGATTAATTGCTATATATTTCCCTTTTTTTTGTATATATACATCTTTCATAAGTTTTTATGGAAATATGTATACAATGTTAATATGTCAGTGCTCTAACAATTCCAGTCATAGGAACTGTAGTTTTCACATGGCTAAACTGAACTGATGTTGATAAAATCTCTTTATTTTTTTCTTGCTTAACACCTTAGATCAATAAATAATTGAATAGTTCCTTCTCTAATGTGTGTCCTGATTTGTTCTGGTATTTTGATTTTGTTTTAATTTCCATTAGTTCCTGTTTTCCATTTCTGTCAGCACATCTACCATAAAGGTTCTGCTTCTAAATAAGAGAACACCTGAAGTGGTTTCTTTTTCTGGAGAAGCTGGAACAATGATCACTGGGGACAGGGGGAAGTAAAAACACAAACAGAGAAGCAAACAAACCATACCAAAGCAAACAAATGAAAACAACAACAAAAAATTATTAGCTGTACCTCATCCAATTCGAGCATAGTGACAGTTTGCCTTGTGTTGTGTCAGCCATGGCTATACATAATATCAGACTGATAGAGCCCAGTGTGTCAGAGATCTTAATCAAAGGCTTTTTGAAGTCACTAGGAAATTATGAATGGAGTTACTATTATTTTTTAAATGACTGTAATTTGTGGAATTTTCTTTCATGTTTTTAAAAGAATGCATAACTGATTAAAATTCAGTATTCTTTATCTGCTGCTCATTGATAGCTGACAGTAGAACATGTCATTATTTTTCTAAGACAGTCTACGCTCCTCAGACTGTACTTTAAAATGCAGTCATACAACTTCTTCTACTGTTTTTTTACTTTGATTGGTTTAATTCCTCAGGCTATGAGAGACTCCAGCCTTTGATTTAAATTGTCTCAAGGCTCAGACAGTTATTAGCTATTTCTGGTGTATTTGCTTGTTTTTTCTCAGAAAACAAACATATAAATAAAAAAAACCACATACCTAAATTCAATCTGTGTTTTTCAGAGAAAGGGATGAAACTGTTAGCTATTTTGCAGTAGATGCATTATTCAGAAAAGTTTGCTGTACTCCAGCTGAGTCAGAATGCTTGTCTGTCCTGTTCTACCTCTTGAAAACAAAGTAATGTAGAAAATTTCTCCCAGAGCCCTACACAAGTGTATCTGACCTGCATGAAGAGAATCACATCCCCAGGACCCTTTCTAATGAATCCGTCCCCAGCCAGACTGGAAACCTAAGGTTCTTTAATATTCCAATTTCATTATTCTCATTTTCTATAATTTAAGAACTTCTCATATTATACTTAATGGAAAAGTCATGCAATATTGAGCAGTAACTGCTGTTAATTTCCTGCTGTATATCATTTGCATTTTTTTGTTACTAGTGGAGAGTAATTAACATGCTCTAATTATCATACTGATTGTCTTCTTATCTTATGACAGTATAGTCACCTCAACCCTTGTTGATCTTACATAGTACATTTTATCACCTTCAGCGATAGTACCCAGGGATGAACAAGGCTTAGTTTTTTACTGAAAAATTATGTGATCCAGCAGTAGCAGGTTCCTTAAATGGTTCAATTTGGAACAGAGTAATATAAGTTTTTATAATGCCTATCAAAAATACTGCTTCTGCAGTAGTACAAGGCCATCCTTCTTAGGGAAGAGAATTGCAGTTCTATTGCCTTCATCACAGGGAAGAAATGTTTTCTTGTGTTCCATTCAGACTGTCTTTTATTCCTCTATCTGGAAATAGTTAAGAAAGAAAACACGTTCATCTGGGAATATGCTTACAAGTAATAATGAGTGTTATTTTCTTGAGAGGATACTTTTAGGAGAATAGACATTTATCTATGGGAAAAACAATTTATTTAACCTAAAAGCTATACATAATCTAAGTCCTTAGTCAATTTTAGGTTCATCTACAACTATCTTATAAAAAATAATGTGGATAGGAAAAGCTAAGTAAAATCATATTATATGTTTGAATGTTGTATGCAAGAATGCTGAGGCTTATTGGTTTTGGAAAGGGAAGAAACATTAAGTACAATGAGATACATTTATTCATGCAAATATATCGCATTGTTTTCACAAATTCAAGTCAAACAATTGGTGACATTCAAAAGGGAGATTTTGTATGACTCTATTCTGCATTTCTTTAAACATGATTGTTTAGGCTAAGAGACACAGATTTCAACAATTAGGATTGTGTCATGTGACTTTCTCAGAGTCAGAATTTCATTTCCAGCAGATTCTTCCAGGGGATCAGCAGCTACTGTGAAGATTCATATCTTCATTTTAAATATTCTCTATTAATGTTGAAATGGATGTAATTTCTCTGGAATAAGAGTGACATATTTTTTTTCTACTTTTCAGGAATATCCACATCATTTACTTCTTTTAGAATGCCTGTAGGAATCTAAAGATGTAGAGGAACTGGGAATGCTGGTGTAGGTGTAGGACACCTTGTTTGTGCATGGTAAAGTCTGTTGCATTATAGATTCATTTTTCTATGCAATCACAGGGCAGTTGTGCTCAGAAGGAACAGAAATACATTTCATGAATGGTGCTCAAGACTGGTAGCTGTTAACAAAGAAAAAAAGCAAAGAAGTCCAGACTTCTCAAGAAGGAATTTACTATTTACCACAGAAATTTGCTATTTATGTGGAAGTTATGCTAAAGCACATGGAAGAGAGGGAGGTGATATGGGACAACCAGCAAGGCTTCAGCAAGGGCCAGTCCTGACAACCTTGTAGCCTTCTACAATGGCATAATTGCATGAATGGACAAGGGAAAAGCTACTGATGTCATCAATAAGGAATTCAGTAAGGCCCTTAACATGGTCCAATATCCTTTTCTCCAAATTGGAAAGATATGGATCTGACAAGTGGAGTGTTTGATGGACAAGGAACTGGTTGCAAGATCGTGCCCAGAGAAGAGTAGTCAATGAATCAATGTTCAGATAGAGATCAATGACAAGTGATATCCCGCAGGGTTTGGTACTGGCACCAATTCTCTTTAATATCTTAATCAATGGCATCAACAGTGAGGTTGAGTGCACCCTCAGCAAGCTTACGGATAATACCAAGCACTATAGTGTGGTCGACATGCCTGAGGGACAGGATGCCATTCAGAGATCTAGGCAAGTTCAAGCAGTGGGCTCAGGAGAACCTCATGAGGTTCAGCAATAATCTAATTAATTTGCTGAGAACCATACTCTTTCAAAAAATTAGAAAATTGGAATCAATTATTTGGAAAATTAGGAATTAGAGAATTTTAGAAAAGAGAGATGTTTGTTAATGCTTAGAATTCTAGAAGAAATATAAGATTTTTTTTTTCCCTCATCTTTTTTCAGTCCTTCTTTCTCCTCTAATACTATATTTGGGTTAAGGAAAAAGTGGTGAGTCATTCAATTGAGGAATCTGCTCAGGGACTCTATCAAAAGGCTCTACATGGCCTTTCTGCTCCGGTGATTCACAGAAGTATTTAACTTTTTGATATTTTCCTTTTGGTTTCTAAATACAGATATGTAAAGCAAAGAGCAGGTACAGTGTCCCTTGGAAGAATAGAAAAGAGATGACATCCAAAAATAATCCCAGATATTCATTCAGAATGAAATGCGACTTTTTAAGTTCCAAAGTAAAAGCAATAAACATGTATTTCTCTAAATCAGAAAATTTCTCTCACTTTAGTAGGTTCATTAGTTGTTGTAGTCACTTACTCTTTCTTTGAACTAATGTAAACATTTTTAAATGGTATTGCAAAATAAGCATGCAGTTATTAAAATAATAACATAGATGATTTATTCTTGTACTTTGCAGAATTTTTTTTTTGGTGGAGACACAGGGGGTTTTATTTAGGATTAATTAAGATTAGTCTATACGTTGTAAGCAATTTATTCTTAAGAGTTAACTTTTGTTCTTTAATGTTTACTAACCACCTGTGATTTTGGCCCTCAGCAGGCCCTCACAAAAAAGAGAACAGATTTGGCACTCTTTAAAAATATCAATTTGTTTTCCTCTGCACAGTCATTCAACTTAGTAAAATACAGTAAAATAAATCTATAATGTATCTTGATAGTAGACACAAGGGAGTTATGCCTTTCAGCTTTTGAATGTGGATCTTTAATGAGTTGTAAGATTTCTTGAATTTATGTTTGAATATTTATCAGTTGAGCTTGAATTAGTTAAACTATCCATACAATTAATAGAAACACATCTGTCCAAAGCTGGACTTGTCTCTCTCTCCTAGAAACTGGCCTAGTTTCTTTTTTTTTAAAGGACACAAATTTAATTACTCCATCAATAAATAGATACAAAATAATAACAAATAGTATGCTTATCCTGCTTTAGTCACTAACAAGTTTAACAAGGTGATTTTCTTTCTTGATGTCTTCTCCCATAGATTCTAGGTACAGAAGTAGTCACTGGCCTAGCAATTTAATTGCTGAGTGCTAAGTAGCTAATAGGCAATATACCCAGAAGGATATGTAGATACGGGGCAATGGCCTGAATTAAACTTTTTGCACGCTCCTCTATAGTTAATTCCATTGCCAGTGCAAGGCAGAGTTTTTCCACAGGTTTCAGCAGCTATGTCTGCATATGGCTGTTTCTCATGTGGATAGAGAAAGGCATCATTTCCCCTTTTTTCTCTTTCAAGGTTCAGGGAGAGCAGTGTGGAACAGAAGATCTCAGTCAATAGTTCAGAGGCCCTGAATAGCTGCAAAGGTAGCGCTTCACCCTCTACTCCCTTGTGACAGACTTAGTGATTTGCCAAGGACTGATTTAATTATGTAAGCTTAGCCCGCTCTCAGTTAAGTCCAATGTCTCTAATAACTATTGTCCTTCAAATATTTTGCCAATAATACTGCAATCGTCATTCATATTATATTGCAGAGATATCAACATACTGGATTATGTATAAAAAATTATTTCAATAGCAACGGATTTTTTACAGTTAATGTCCTTCAAGATTATGAAACACTTTCCTAGTATGGACTACTGGCCAAATTAATTTCCTAGAGGAGTATAGATTAAACACAAATCATGGTTTCAAATGTGAAAGGTCATGTTCATCCACAAAGCTTCAGTTCAAATTGTGACTTCATGACTTCTACCACTTCATGCCATTCTGAATTATTCATCAGGATTATATTTTACTGTCCTAAGTTTTCTTACCCTTTAAATCTGGAAAACAAATTTTGGGTGCTTATATCAATAAAATTTTAAGAGTAATGTAAGCCTCTTAGCACTTCCAGAGGAAAAGAGAGAATAAAACATTATGTTTTAGGTTCAGTGCAAATTCTTTTAATCCAAATATTGTTGAAAGTGAATAAAATTTGTCCTTCTGATTCCCTACTTGAATTTCCACTAAATAATCGAGGTTCAAGGGACATAAGGAGATGCCCAGACCTCTGCTTTCGCAGGGTCAGCTAGGGCAGGTTGCTTAGGACCAAAACCACCCATGTTCTGAATTTCTCCAAGGATGCATATACCACAGCCTCTCTGGAGAATGTAACCCATTCCACTATTGGACTACCTTCACAGTGAAAATAATAATAATAATTATCTTTTAATTTGAACCTCCCATATTTCAGTCTGCGTCCATTGCTTCTTTCCCTTCTATTAGGCACCACTGAGAAGAGTCTGGCTTAAACCATTCCCTACCCCAGTGAGGTATTCGTGCATGTTGATTTGAGTTGCATACATTTAAAACAATGCATGCATTTTTTTTAATATTAGCAAATGAAAAAAATGTTTTGTAGCAGCAAAACATTTTAATATTTTATATCCTACAAGTTATCAGAAAAGATTTGCACTTGTCTAACATAATTGATTTTCTAGATTTGTAAAAGGGAAAATGCAGCAGAGATGCACAGATTAAATACATTTGTTTTTTGTTTGTTTGTTTGTTTGAATTTCATCCTCCTAAGGAATATGTTCCCTTAAGAAGCTATGGGGAAAAACAAACAAACAAACAAAAATGAAAGACAAACCCACCCAGAATGGTTTTCATAATTACTATTATTACTATGGGTTGAAATAATAACAAGAATTAGTTGTTTAGAATATAAAACTACTGAATATAAAACTATTTCTTCCATGTAAAAATGCAGTGATATAATCATTAATGATTTAACACCCTTGCAAAGTTAAAACAAGATAATTTTAATAGAAACTGCAAAAAACTGCAGATATCACTGCAGATATGAGAAATATTATTTGGAATATAAAGAAAACACAGATAAGTACATTTAAATCAATATATCCAAAATAAGATATGCACAGCTTCTTGAAAGAATTAAGTAATTTACTGTAAAAACACCCATCTTTTAAAAAAAGAGCATTTAGCATATATCCAGTACAGTGCTATTAATACCACTGTAAAAGCTTCTAAATGACCTTCCTATGGTGATGACACCAATGGCCAATTACTATTGATGACTATAGTATGAAAATTTCACCTCTAAACTTTTTTGGACAACTAAGTGAGTTATAAATAGTAGTCCTATTAAGTGAACGACCCAGTATTCAATTAATGGTTAATGATGCATAGGGAAATAGCTTCAAACACTCTAAAATGGACTTGAGATGACTTGCAAATTTCACGAGTCTTCTGAATACTGAATTGTGACTAACATCTAGTGATAATGCTTTCACACTTTTCCGTCATGTATTCTGTTACATAGAGAATGAATTCTGGAAAGGCTCAGTTGATTTACTGGAGTGTCCCAGAAACCTCTGAAAGATTAAAAGACAGAAGTGGTAAAAATGTTTTGATTTCTTATGGAGTTTTTATTATAGTGAAATCACAAGTTTCTGAATGCTTTTAATTATGTCTTCTCATATTCCATCCCATTCCTAAATCTTACTCTGACTACTTAAAAAAAACTTTCTTGGTGAATATTTGAATGTTTATTCAATGAAGTTTTGCATATGATCTCTGAATTCTGAAGTATATTTTAGTTAGGAAAATAACAGAAAAGTCTTGGAATTATAAGAAATCTTGAAATTTCATATAATCTCTTCCCAATCCATAGCTAAAAATACTATCTCAGTCCTGAAAAAATCTCTAATATTTTGCAAGGCAGCTATTGATTGATGTAACATAACTTCTATAAAATGCTATAGTGTTTCACTATAAATAAGATTATACAGAACACATAGCATGTTTTTTTAATAAAGCCTTTTGTTTTAGTATTTGACCTAGTTCTATTGTGATACAAAATAAGTCCATCATATATGTTTTTTATTTATAGTACCTTATGGTCTTACAATCTCAGCTGTCAACCATGTTATCTTTCACCTACCGTTCCTCCATCTGCTGTCATTTGTGAGTTCCATCTATAATATTAGGCTACAAATTATGCAGCAAAATGCATGTTCTTTGCATGTAGTAAAAATGATAAGATAGTTTTGGTCACTGATCAAACTGATAAATGAAGAGTATAAATTAATTCACATCAGTATATGGTTTTAAAAAGCATTAACACTTGAATGCAGGGTTGTCTTTAACTGATAACAGATCTATGCTTGGAGATAATTTATGATTGTCCAAATAGGTTACAGATTAAGGACAATTGCTACAGGTGATCCTTAAGATTCTGAATCTACTGATCTAATGTTTCATATTTAAGGAAATTGTCAGCAATTTTTGGTTAAATATGTAAGATATTTAATAGTAAGAGTCATCACTTCTCTGACACTGATTTGGTATATAAATATTTCCTATTTTCATCAGAAAGTCTTCAATTTTTTTGTTTATATTAGGTTCCTTACTGTCATGAAATTCTTGGGAAAAATAACATAAAATGAGCATTACTGTGGAATAAATATTCACCAGAAATTGCACTATTTACTTTCAGAACTTCTGAGTTTATTATCAAAATGTAGACATTTTACAACTGTCCTTTTTTTCTTCTCAAAATATCCTGGTTAATTTGGTAGAACACTTTGAATGTTAAATCTAGTACTGAAAAGTAATTTCAAAAAATCTTCACTATTTGCAAGAATATCTTTACTTTCTTTACCAGGTAGAAGGATGCCTCTATGCACAGGAACTGCATGACGGATATTAGAAGATATATTCTGAAAAGGAGAAATACATGTTATTTAATATTTTTTTTGAAAAGAATTACACAATCGCTTGACATATAAAACTCAGAGGAAATGTAATAAACTTCTATCTGAGGCACGCAACTGAAGAGCCTTGAGGTACCATGTCTTTCCCAGAATTGTACGTATTCTGTTCATTAGTCATTAAGTGTAATACACATGTAAAGTATGTTCATCAGCCTAGGAGCAGTAAGTAAAAGAAAACCCTACTTGTTGCAGGGAAGTTGGACTAGGTGACCTTTAAAGGTCCCTTTCAACTCAAACATTTCTATGATTCCACGATTCTATGACTGTGACTGATTCTGGACAACTGCCATAGAATCGATAGTGAGTTTAGAAGCAGTATCCTCATTTTGAATGAGACAGTTAATTTTCTTCATAGAATCTGGCATGGTACTGTGTTTTGGATTTAGGATGAGAATAATATAGACAACACGCCCCTATTTTAATTGTTGTTGAACAGCGCTTATGCTAAAGACTTTTGGCTTCTTGTGCTGCCGTGAGAGCAAGGAGGCTGGGGGAGCACAAGAATTTGTGAGGACATACAGCCAGCACAGTTGACACGAAATAATCAAAGAGATATTTCATATGGTATGGCATCATGCTGAACCATAAAATTAAGATATCTGTCTTGAGGGGGCTGCCGCTTCTCAAGGTGGCTGAATGGTAAGCAATTGCGCTGTGTATCACTTGTTATGTATATTGTAGTAGTAGTAGCATTTTATTCCCTTCCTTCTCTGTCTTATTAAGCTATCTTTATCTCAACCCGTAAGTTTTACTTTTTTTCTGATTCTATTCCATATCCCACTAGGGGGGGAGTGAGCAAACAGCTGTGTGGTGCTCAGCTGCCTGCCAAGTGAGACCACAACAAGCAGTTACTAGATTATTCTCAGAAATGCATTTAGAAGATTTATTTTATGCCAGCAGATAATGAGGGCAAGATTCCTTGGTTTTACTTTTTCTTTCTTTCGACAGCGTGTCCTTTAAAATAATCTATCTGTGATTGTTTTACTTAAGGTGCCAATAACCTATGTCAGAAGCTCTTTTCTTCCTATTTCCGTTTCTCAGAGCTTCATTATTCTATGAATTTCACAAGTTTCACCAGTAAATCTCTTTGGAACAAAGTTCACACTCAGATATCAGCTGCAAATTGCTGTTCTGAAGTGTTTTATAAAAATGTGAAATTACTGTGGGGCTGTTTCCTCTCAGAGCACTGTCCAGAGCCACATGATTTCTCACGTCCTGTAATAAGGCCAAAGCGAGACTGTGGATTCTCCGTCCTTGGAAATACTCAAAACTTGTCTGAACATTGTTCTAGGCAACATGCAGTAGGTGTTCCTACTTGAGACCAGATGACTAACAGAGACCCTTTCCAAATTTAACCAGTTGTGTTTGAGCCTATGTGAAAGCAGAACAGCTGCGCAACCTCTGATATTTGGCAAATAAAGCCATCTTGATAACAGAACCTATTCAGCTCACATTAATTGGAATTTTAAAGAATTGTTATGTCCTGAATATCAAAATATTTAGTAAGCTAGGTAAGGACACCTGGTGGAAACACTGAAGGTTTCCTCTCAATTTGCAGATCAGCAAAGTAGGACAATTTTTAGACAAAAATGGAAAAGGTAGGCCATTTCATATGGGGACAACTAATGGAGAGGTAGCAAAACCTCTCTAGAAGACAGTCACATTTTGTTTATGGTTTATTCCCAGTTTTTAACAATGGCAGAAGAGTTCCTCAAAGCGCTATCCTTGCAGGGTAAGCCAGAAGCAACCAGTCTTTTCAGCCTTGTAAGGGGGATAGGTCTCGCTGCCTATGTTCATTTTTTGTTGACTGCTGAGGCAGTGGAACAACGTGAACAGTGGTTCCTCTCAGCAATAGAGAATGAAGGGAAAGGACTGGGAGTAAGTAATGTTCTCCTTGGCATGTACCTGTAAGTCTCCATGCCAAGGGACTAAGCACTGCATTTTTCTCTACCGGAGGAAAAAAGACACCAAGAAAGCCATGGCAGCTCATTGCTAGGTCTGTGGTTCAATTGCTTCCAGTTCTCTGAGCTAAGGGCAAATCATACCTGGGCAGAACAGCATTTAGCCACAAAACGATGAAAACGAAAGAAATTAAAGCAGCAAATTTATATTAGTCTATCTTGTGATGGGACTTTAGGTGGTCTTCCTGTGAAATTGATAGTTAACTAAAGTTGTTACTGACAAGAACAGAAGTCTGAGATTTTCAGAACTGAATTTCTTAAGCTTCCCTCAAAAAGTCATGTATGAGCACTGAAATTAGTAGCTTATACAAACTGGAGTACTTTCTCTAGAATCAAATTTCAGACTGGGTGCAAGCAATTATTTTGAAAATCTTGGCTTGCAGTTCTGTAAACTTCTTTAATGTATGCATGTCCATGACTTGCTCCTTAACAAAAAATCTTATACTGCAGCACCACAGTTGCATGAATTTCAACTATGAACATTAATGGAATAGAGGCCTATCTTTTAACAGAAAATAGCAGACCCTGAAATAGGTCAAATAGGTTCATCTAATGATTGTCACCTACATAATCGGCAGTCTATTAGAATAATGAGACTCTCATAGGATATTCTGTACTTCATCTGAGCACACATTAAAATCAGATTAATCAGAAAGGTCTATATATGTCCTTTCATATTTTAAAATATGAAAATCAATCCTTATTTATTAAACTAATACGTTAACTAAGTATAGCAACAATACTTTATGCAAATCAGTTTTCAATTTTGTTTTTCATACACTATTATGTGCTGGAGGAGAATCTTATAAAGGAAATGTTCAATTCTGAAAAAGTAATCCAAAGCCACATTATACATTCCCAAATTTCCTCATCCTATATTTCTGACTAAGACCTTGCAAGACCTTGGGGCTTTTCAGCCTGGAGAGGAGAAGGCTCTGAGGGGACCTTATAGCGTCCTTTCAGAACCTGAATGGGGATAACAATAAAGATGGAAAGGGAGTTTTTAGAAAAGCATGTAGCAACAGGATTAGAGGAAATGGCTTCAAAGACAGTAGAGGAAGATGGTACATTTAGACTAGACATTGGGAAGAGATTCTTTACTGTAAGGGTGGTGAGGCACTGGAGCAGGTTGCCCAGGGAGGTTATTTAATGCTCTCTCCCTGGTAGCATTCAAGGCCAGGCTGGATAGGGCTGTGAGCAACCTGGTCTAGTGGGAGGTGTCCGTGCTTATAGCTGCAGGGTTGGAACTAAATGATCTTAAAGGTCCTTTCCAACCCAAACCATTCTATGAAATGGTCACCCGAGGTTATTAATGGTGCGATGGGGTAGATGTAACTCTTTGTAATAGATTGATCTTAGCATAAGCTTTTCTACTTCTCTTATTTTTTTGTTGTTATTATCAGAAATGGTAGTAAATAAAGAGAATGTAGGCTTTCAGTAGATAAAAGGCTGAGAACAATGAACTAATTATTTAATGTATAAGATCAAAAATTCTCATGAAATGTTTAAAGAGATTTTTAATTTCAAAATAAAATCATCAGTTTAATTTTCTGTCAGCTGACATTTATAGATATAAAGTGGAAAACATAAGTGCAAATACAGTGGTACCATGCTACTACCACAGGTTATCCTCAAGTATTAATAGTAGAATAGCAGAAATTATGATAACTAAATAGCCTAATTTTTATTTGCTTACTTGCCTTCAAACACCATCACCTATTCTGAAATGAATTATTCATCCTGGAATAGGAACTTTGTAGAATAAAGCAACTTTAAAACATCCATCTGAGATTTCATAAATAAAATAGATATGTTAACGTTACATTCAGAAAGGAAATTCAACACTATTAAAATTCCTAATTATTATATAGTTATTTATAGTAATCCATCTAATGTAGTTAGCTTGTTTGTGTTTTTTTTCCCCTTCATAACTAAATACTTGAATAAACTATTATCTAAATCACTGTTACTTCCTCTGAGTCATCTTTATCTTGGATCAAAGCACATTGCTTGCAGATTGATGCATAGACTTGCATTCAGAAAAAAACTAGTTTATTTTTCAGTTGCCCTAGAATACATATTTTAATGGAGAGGATATAAAAACTATGGATAAAGACACAATTTTTCATGTAAAACAAAACTGAGCAGATAAGAAAATATTTGTATATTGACACAGTCCTTATTTACAGTGTGCTGCGATTGTTCTTTCTTTTCTTTCTTCCGCCACTTTAGGTCTTGAATCACAGAATCACAGAATCACAGGGGTTGGAAGGGACCTCCAGAGATCATCGAGTCCAACCCCCCTGCCAAAGCAGGTTCCCTACACCGGGTTGCACAGGTGGGCGTCCAGGCGGGTCTTGAATATCTCCGGAGAAGGAGACTCCACAACCTCCCTGGGCAGCCTGTTCCAGTGCTCCGTCACCCTCACCGTAAAGAAGTTCTTGAGCACATTGGTGCAGAACTTCCTATGCTCTAGTTTCAGGCCATACATGATTGAAATACTGTACATGGTTAATTTTGTTTCTCTACTCACTCTTATTTGTACTTATTACATATTTTGTTCATGCTGAGTAATCAGAGAAATAATTTTGACAGTCATGTCCTAAATTTTTATGGGACTTTTGAGGTACAGGAATGCCCTGATGTTTGCTTGTTATTGAAATGGGAATTTTGTTCCTATTTTAAGTGTTTGTCTTCATAGATGAGTTCATGCATCCCATCTGCCAACTGTTTCTCTGAACTTCTATGCTATTTACTACATGCAGGAAAGACAAGGCTGCCCATGATGGAAATCAGTTCACTGGTCTAATTACTGTTACCTAGTGAGTCTGCTTTGACTCAGATCTTTAACAGGAGGGCTGCCTCTGCTCCCACCACCTGGCCCAAGTGGAAATACAAGTCCCTCTCCATTATAATAAAAGGTAGACCAATTGCACCAGCTCATCTAAAGCAGGAGTAGTCCTAGTGTTGGAGATGAAGAGAAGAAACTCTTCCTCAAAGTATGTGAAATGTTGTTAAAGAACTGGAGAAAGGAAGGAACAGTTCTGCTGTTCTCCTATCAGTGTGTACAGAGCTAACTATGTCCAATGGAAATATTGTTCCTCATGGTTTGGGTGAATTAAACAAACAATTGTTTACAGGCTGGCCTATCTGTAACTGTTTTTTGGAGAGCTCACTCACGAACAATTGCTCCTGTGAAATTCCACTCACATCTACTTCTCTTTCTCCTTAGTGTGGTATGATAACAGATTAATGCATTATTGTTATGTCTAATCATATATCCTAAAATTATTATTATGAATTACTGATAGTTGCTTCTAAGTTATCTGAGATACTGATAAACAATTTTTTCCTAAGAAAGAAAGATGAAATTGTTAACTGCTGTCTTTCTCATCAAAGTCTCATGAGACAAGTTGAGTTGAGCACCAGTTTTATTTAAGCTGTTCATTATTAAATATTTAGTCTGCTTGAGAAACATAGCTGGCATGTTTCATTACATCCTTGAGTATGTCCACCATTTGTCATACCAGATGGGTGACTAAACAAATTATGTTTATAGTCTGTATATGTGAAACATCGTTTTAAAAAAAAAAAACAACAGAAAAAAAAACAGATTGATATTTGTAATTCAAAAAAAAATAGATAGAGGTTTTGGGACAGATCCTCAATTATTTAGAACAAAGCCACTTCATTTGTTTCAACAAAAACATGTCATTTTGTACTAAGGCTTTATACATTTTTCTATTAGTTTAATCTCTGCTTGATTTCTGAAGAACTAGAACTGTAAAGGTAAAACCATACTCCCAAATATCCTAGCAGTTTTGTTCCATTTTACTTCTCCTCTTGCATATTTCTGACTCAGTGATCCTTCATGCACTGAGGCTTTGTGAGGAAGGAGCATCTCTGTAGCATTGTTGCTTACTCTCTGTATACTTTCCCATAACCCTTTCTCTGTGTATATCCCAAAGGAGCATTCATCCTCTCCTGACCTTCCCTGCTCTTCCTGCTCAATAAAGCATTTTCCCTAACATTATGTTTGTTGCATGAGGTTTTCTAGACCCCAAGCCAGGAAAACAATGATACACCTACATTTTATTTCAATTACCAACTGTCGTAGCTTTGAGCTTCTATCGTGAATAATGATTTTTTAGGACAAAGTTCTGCATGGCAATTTTAGTATTACTTTAGCTAAAAAATTGAATAAAAAACTTTATTTGCATTCCTTGGACTCCTTTACCATTTTCCCCCCTTCATAGCCTGATGCTATTAAATATATTTCAGGAAACTGTACCACAACTTTCTTTTTCCTGTGTGCAGAGTTTGTGAGGTTGGAGTTTGAGCTTCTTGAGGATCTAGTAAAGAAATTGCAGAGCTTGCACAATTTCATGTTTTACACCCATACCTATTGCTGACACAAACTATAATTCAAATGCATAGCCAAGTCCTTCCATGAACAATAAATAAAGGATATTAAAAAAAAAACAAACAATACCGCAGAGACAATATACCCTGTATTCTTAAAATATATATATATGTGTATATATATGAGAAAATAAGGAAATCTGGCTTTTTAGAAAAGCAAGTGACATAGTTTTATTGTTATTCTATATTTAATGAAGCTACCTTTAAAGGCTTTACCCGAGTCTCTAAAATACCCCATTATTTTTAGATCTCATTCATCATACTGATAAGTTTTAAATTTCACTAGTGTAAATTAAGCTCTTACTTCCTTTGCAGGTTACCTGACTGTGAATGACACATTATACTTCCAGACTAATTCAGTTATGCTGGACAGAGAAACTCCTGAATATAACATATGCTCAGGAAATTTGTAGGCCAGTTGCAAAACTGAAATTGTAAATATAAGATGGGAATAATGGATGATTTTTGATCAAAATCCTAGACAGACTTATTGTAATGTTGGATTTGGGCAGACTGTTATGGTTTAACCCAGCAGGCAGCAAGGCACCACACAGTCATTCACACATTCTCCCTGCAGTAGGATGAGGGAGAAATTCACAAAAACGTAAAACCTATGGATTGAGATAAAGGCAATTTAATAGAGCAGAAGAAATAGCGGAAAAAAAAATAATAGAATCATTACAATTGGAAAAGACCTCTAAGATATCTTTGCCCACATTTTAAGAGGTAAGTCCATCTTTTTTGAATCCATATTAACTCAATGTGTACATACTAAAAAGTTTGGGTAAGGATTTTAGCTGCTTCCAAGTAAGAGCTTGCTCAGAAGAGTGTGAAAAAAGGGTGAAGAAAGGATGCCTTCAGGGCTAAGTTCTTACAAGAGCCCCTACAGGGAGAGTCTTGAGGAGATGGAGTCATAGTGTTCAGAACGGAATATGGTGGAAGGATTAGAGACAAACTCATACTTTGAAATGAGTTAAAACTGGGTATACTGAAAAAGAGTTTGCTCTGGTCCAGGGATGCAGCAGGTTTACTAGAGAGGCTGTACAGTCACCATACTTAGAAGTTTTCAAGACCTAACTGGATAAAGCCCAGAGCAACTTGATCTGGTCTTTTAGCCGACCCCCCTTTGAGCTGAAGGCTGAACCAGAGATCTCTTGAAGTAACTTCCAACCTTAATTATACTGTAATCTAATAATTAAGAAGCTGTTCATGTTGTTCCTCTTCTTTTTTTTCCCCCTTGCTTTCTACATTTACATGGCTTGAAATCTAAATATGTTAGCATTAGGCTATGAGGTTGTATTCATGATTCCTCATCTAATGAAAACACTCGATATTTAAATTTTTCAGAAGTAGAGAGTAACCAGCAGAAAGAATAAATAATAGTCAAATAGTAAATCTTCACTTTAAGTAATGTGTAAAATAGATCTTTCTCTTCTTTGAGTTCAGCAGGAAAAAATATGTCTATTGCCAAACACGAAAACAATATATATTACTAGGTATTCCAAGTTGCTTTGTTTATTTATTTATGTATTTATTTAGTGAATTTATTTCCTAAATAAAGCACACAGTATAGTGATTTCTTAAGCTCTTCTGTGAATCTGACTTAGGATTAAGACCTACAGTAAAATATTAATGTTATTTTATTTAGGAAAGCGAAGGCACAGATGGAACTGAATTTGGCGATGGATGTTAGAAACAAGAAGGGATTCTACAGGTACACTGATCAGAAGAGACATGCCAAAAAGAATGTACCTCCTCTGCTAAATGGGAAAGGAAAACTGGCAACAACAGATACGGAGAAGGCTGAGATACTCAGTGTGTTCTTTGCCTCAGACGTCACTGGCAACCAGGATTCTCACCTCCCTTAACCTGAACCTCTAAGTGGTGAAAGTGGGCCCCATGGTTAGAAAAGGGAAAGCGACTTCACAGAAACTGGTATAAGGGTAATTAGAAATAGTTTATGTAGAGAGTGTGAGAGGAAGGGAAATTGCAGACACCTAGTCTGGGATAATGAGGGAATGAAGGCCATAAAGATAAGTGTTTAAGAGCAACTCAAGGCCACCCGGCAGGGAGGTAATTAGATGTCCATAAGGTAGGCTGGAACTGGGTTGGGGGCTACCCCTCCCCTTTGGGGTCACGAAGTGTACAGAGTTACAGCGAGGAAGATGATGAGCCTTCATCCCACGACCACCAGGAGAAGACCCTCACAACTCATTACGCATGTGCGAGGGGGGAGGGTCTGCATGCTAATGGGCTACCGGGAATGTAATGAATATGTATCCGAATTCCTGTGAGCTATTGATTATGTGTCAGTTCAGCCTACATCTGTAGCACGCTTTTGCCTGACGGTGTGCAAGTTTGGAGGAAATATCCCCCTTGCACCAAGGCGTATGCACATTACTAATAAACACATACCTGCTCTATCCTTACAGGATATAGGGTTTGATTTCCGCATGTCAGTGGGAACAGTAAGGGCAGAGCAAGTCCAAGGCTGACTCATGAGACTGAATATGTACAAGTCCATGGGGTTGGAGGACATGCATCCCAGGATCCTAAGGGAGCTGACTGATGTGGTTGCTGAGCTGCTCTCCATCATATTTGAAAAGTCGTGGCTGTCAGGCAAAATCCCCAGAGACTGGAAAAAGGGAAACTTTACTTCCATTTACAAGAAAGTGAGGAAGAAGGAACTGGAGAACTACAGGCCAGTGAGCCTCACCTCTGTGCCAGAGAAGATAATAGAACAGATCCTTCTGGAAGACATGTTAAGGCACATGAGGGGCAAACAGGTGATCTGAGACAGCCAGCATGGCTTCACCAGGGGAAGGTTGTGCCTGACTGACCTTGTGGCCTTCTATGATGGAGTGATGGTGGACAAAGGGAAAGCAACTGATGTCATCTACCTGGACTTCCGCAAGGCTTTTGACATGGTCCCTCAACACGTCGTTATTTCTAAATTTGATATATATGGATTTGAAGGGTGGACTATTTCTATCCTTCAGATAAGGAATTGCTTGGAAGATCACAGCTAGAGTGTTGTGATAAATGGCTCTATGTCCACGTGGAGGCTGGTGATGAGAAACGTCCCCCGGGATCCGTTCTGGGTCCAGTACTCTTTAACATCTTTATCAGTGACATATATGGTGGGATTGAGTGCACCCTCAGCAAGTTTGCTGACAACACCAAGCTGAGTGGTGTGGTTGATACTGCAAAAGTAAGAGATGCCATCCAGAGGGACCTTGATAAACTGGAAAGGTGGGCCCACATGAACATAATGAGATTCAACAAAGCAAAGTGCAGGGTTTTGCACCTGGGTTGAGACAATTGCAGATATGTATACAAACTGGGAGAGGAACTTCTTGACAGTAACCATGCTGAGAAGGACTTAGGAGTCCTGGTTGATGAAAAATTTAACGAGCCAGCAGTGTGCACTGCAGCTTGGAAGGCCAATGGTATCCCGGATTCCATCAGCAGAAGGGAGGCCAGCAGGATGAGGGAGGTGATTGTTTCCCTCTATTCTGCCCTCATGAGGCTTCATCTAGAGTACTGCATCCAGGACTGGGGCCGTCAACACAGGAAAGATGAGGAAATTACGAAGAGGGTCCAGAGGAGGGCCATGAATATGATCCAAGGGCTGGAGTTCCTCTCCTATGAAGAACGGCTGAAGGAACTGGGCTTGTTCAGCCTGGAAAAGAGAAGACTGAAAGAAGACCTCATTGTGGCCTTCCAGTATCTATAGGGAGTTCATAAACATGAGGGAAAACAACTTTTTACATGGGTAGATAGTGATAGGACAAGGAGGAATGCTTTTAAACTAAAGGAAGGGAGATTAATATTAGATGTCAGGGATAATTTTTTACTGAGTGAGCGGTGAGGTGCTAGAAAAAGCTCTCCGGAGAAGTTGTGAATGTTCCTCCACTAGAGGTGTTTAAGGCCAGGTTGGATGGGGCCCTGGTCAACCTGATCTTGCGCTTGATCTAATGGCTGGCAACCCTGTCTGTGGCAGGGGGGTTGGAACCTGGTGACCCTTGAGGTCCCTTCCAATCAAAGCCATTTTATGATGATTCTATTTTCTGAGGCAGGGGTCAGTGCTGGGGCCTGTCCTCTTCAATATCTTTATTGGTGATCTGGATGGGGGCACTGAGTGTGCCCTCAGTAAGTTTGCAGATGACACCAAGTTGGCTGGAAGTGTCGATCTGCCTGGGGGTAACGAGGCCCTACAGAGGGATCTGGACAGGCTGGATAGCTGGGCTGAAGCCAATGGAATGAGGTTCAACCACAAGACCAAATGGCGGGTCCTGCACTTTGGCCACAACAACCCCAGGCAATGCTACGGGCTTGGGGCAGAGTGGCTGGAAGACTGTGTAGAGGAAATGGACCTGGGGGTATTGACTGATGCTCAGCTGCACATGAGCCAGCAGTGTGCCCAGGTGGCCAAGGGCATCCTGGCTTGTATCAGAAACAGTGTTGCCAGCAGGAACAGGGAAGTAATTGTCCCCCTGTACTCAGCACTGGTGAGGCCACACCTTGAGTACTGTGTCCAGTTTTGGGCCCCTCACTGCAAGAAAGACATTGAGGCCTTGGAGCGTGTACAAAGAAGGGCAACAAAGCTGGTGGAGGGGTCTGGAGCGGCTGAAGGAGCTGGGATTGTTCAGTCTGGAGAAGAGGAGGCTCAGGGGAGACCTTACTGCTCTCTATAACTACCTGAAGGGAGGCTGCAGTGAGCTGGAGGTCGACCTCTTCTCTCGTGTAACTAGTGGTAGGACTAGACGGACTGGCTTCAAGCTGCGCCAGGGGAGATTCAGGCTGGATGTTAGGAAATACTACTTCTATGAAAGAGTGGTCAGGCACTGGAATGGGCTGCCCAGGGAGGTGGTGGAGTCACCAACCCTGGAGGTGTTCAGGGAACGTTTGGACGCTGTGCTGAGGGACATGGTTTAGTGAGAACTATTGGTGGTAGGTGGATGGTTGGACTGGATGATCTTGTAGGTCTTTTCCAACCTTGGTGATTCTATGAAATAATGGTTAGGTATTTTAAAAGGACAGAAGACATTGATACACTGCAACATGAAAACATTTATCTAGGAAAATCTTTTTTTATCATGAACTGTTTACTGTGCAAATTACAAATAAAAATCACAATGAAAAACATCACTTCAGTTTTCAACGGGACATATCTATTAGAAAATTTAAATTTATATATTACCTAGCAAAATATAGTTTAGCTTATCTTCTTAGTTTATTTTACTTCCCCTACAAAATATTCCATACAAGCATATCAGTTTAAGTCAATCTTATACCATGAGCCTAAATGCCATATTCAGTGTAACACAGCATGGTAGTGTATGTCAGACAATATATGGACTCCAAGTACATAATATTGTGAGTATAATGCTTCAGAAGAAATAAAGAGATGAGGAAAAACTGTCATTCCTATGTTAACAAAGCCAAGTGTTCATACAGGAAGGATGGATTCTAGACAATCATTCATATGTTAACAAGGCTCAGAATGAAGGAGTCCTTAAACAGCTTGTTAACTGTTGCAATTCTGAGAAAGAACCAAAGAATGAATATGCGACAATATGGAGAGATTGGTTCTTGGTGGAGCCTGCTGAGTGGTACACCCAGCAGTATTTTAGCACAGAAGTGGTGGGTAGGAAAAAATTACAAACTGCTAGTTTTTAGTCAAAAGGAATATTTTTAGTTAGGATAAAATTCTTAGCTGCTTTTCTCAAATCTTAAATATTAATTTTACCACAACTGTGGTGTAACAAAGTCCATAGATGTGAAGATGATATTAATGGCAGTATATGGAGCACTAAAAATGTTCTGAAATGTAATTTTGAAAGTCTTTTGCTAAACTTCTCCAATCCTTGCCCAACTATTTCTGAAAACACATGCTAAAGCATTTATGTATGTATAAATACAATTAATGTGCTATAATCATAGTGATATAATTGACAAGAGAGAAAATAACATAAAAAACTACCTAATAACTTCATATTTTCCTGTACCATCAATAAAGAAGTATAGAAACATCATCTGGTAAATTCAGACCATACAACTTTTAGATTTATTGTGAACTACTTCCTACAAACATTTCTGAAGACATATTTTGTCAACATATTATCATATACTGTAGGGGGGAAATTATAATTAGCTATTTAACATCTTTGGCAGATGTGTATGAGAACATTTTAAATGACTATATAAAATTTTCTTCATTAAAAACCATATTCTGCCTCAAGTATAATTT
The DNA here is from genome assembly GCA_016647715.1 of Pavo muticus. Lineage (NCBI taxonomy): Eukaryota > Metazoa > Chordata > Aves > Galliformes > Phasianidae > Pavo > Pavo muticus. Next base: position 275,455 of record JACDJE010002437.1, read on the forward strand.
GTTTCATTTTTCTGTTTAATGAAGTGTAAAACAGTGATAAATTGTGAAATTTTTTGTAAAGAGTGTTCATATTATTTATATAATACATTTGGTGAACTAACTGTTTCAAATATTATTTATATAATACATTTGGTGAACTAACTGTTTCAAAAAGCAAGGAGTTGATGGGATGAAAATGTAATTTAGAGCTTAAAGATCAAAAAGTAAAGCAATAACATGGCACCATTGATAGTTAATTAAATTAAAGTGTATTTCACTTAGAGAAGCAGCTTCAATGCTTCAGCTCAGTAACCCCCTAAGCAAACCCAATGGACGTGTACTGAGACACTTAAAAAATGAGTACTGCAGTCTATGCTCCACAGTGAGTTGCCTGTGCAAACACAGAACTCCCTGATATTATTAGGGTCCAGAAGACAGAGGAACAAACACAGAGAAAAAAAAATTACAGTCACTTATAGGATTGGGACTTAGGCAACTTCATCACTACTTTAACAGAGATAAACAGAATATGAGGAAATAAGCATACTTGTTAATATTTTGACTTTTTTTCCCCTCCATCTGGACTTCAGAAGGAAAATTATGAGGTGAATGTATGACTAGCATTTTAGAAAATGTGAACTGGTTAAATTCCATAAAATCTAGTTGATTTTAATAAACAATTTTTTGCTCATGTATTTGCATTTATTACAAAATTTCCATAAACTAAGACTGTCTGTCTCATGCAGTTTACCGATCTCATTACCAAGACTGAACAGTAATAATGTCAGATTTTTTACTTTAAATGTGTCCCCACTCAATCTAGCAAGATAAATCTAGTTCAGAAGATGGCTTTTTTTCTGTGTGTGCTAGAGCTGGGGTTGGAACTATAGTAAATCCCTAGCAGGAAATGCAAATGAGTTACAAATTGTTATTAAAAGGAGTTACTCATTGGTATGAAGCTTTTTTGACAGTGGAAACCACTGAAAGCTACTTATTGTAGCCATTCTGAATAAAGTGTTGTCAGATATAAATTTCCTGAAACACATTCAAAAAGACAAGCTCTTGGAGAGGAGACACTGCTTTATTCTTCACAAGGTGCTAGGTGGGAAATCCCTTATATAGTGTTAGTATTACTTATCCACCACACACTCACTGTCTGCACAGTCAAGGGTGAACTAAAATCAAATCTAATTGAATTGGAAACATCAAAATTGTCAGTGCTTTTTCTCTCAAGCTTTATTAGAGAGAGATGTCAAAATATTCCCTATGCCTTTATAATTGTTTTATTAACCATGTGACTAGATAAAAGTATCATAAAAATGTAACAACAGTCTTGTTTCCAATCTACAGAATAAATAAGCTTAGTTACTAGAACAAAATAAATCCTCAAGAAGAAAAATGTGTGGAAATGGTGACATAATTTCATAATTGTGAAAAGGCCAAACATTGATTCTTTGAAAGTTCATGCTTTGTTTGCTGCTGCACAGATGATAGAAACAGATTTCTTTTATTCATAGCCAGTAAACAAAAAGGCCAATATATCAGCTAACGTGTATTTAACTCAAAGGTGGAATTTAACCCAGTTTGTCCTTGTCTCTACCTGTTGCTGAAAGGTTAAGACAAATCCTTTGCAACAGAGGCCAATGCTACTGTAGCTTGAAGGAAAATGATTCCAGAATGGCTATTTACCTTTGCACTTCAATCCAAATTAAAAAAAAACAAAAAACAAAAAACAAAAAACAAAAAAAAAAAAAACAGCATAGAAAAATTGAGATATCTTTAATGTAGCCTGGCATTACTTTTTTCTATGACAGAAACCACCCAAAAGGCCACTTTGAAGATACAGATTTTGTTCCAAGATGCTTGCCATACTCACTAAAAAAAAAAACTGCTCTGATCTACAGAAATCTGAAATGGCCGAATAACTAAAACATCTGTTTTTATTAGTGCAAAATCACTAATTTGAACAAGAAACATCTGAATGATTAATTTGTTATTCAGTTTATTGGTATTACATATCTTTTCTCTTTTCCTTTTCATAACTTGGAGTATATGTGTTATTTTAGCCTGTAACTCTACACGATTATAACTAGATCTTCACTTGTTTTTTGAGAAACCTAGTATATCTTGGGATACTAATCTGAAAGATTAGAAACAATAGAAGTTTTAATAGAAATAAAATTCCAACACCCTGAGCACTTATACTAAATAAGTCTAAATATTACTTTGCAATTGCTTGAATATTTTTGAACAATCTGACAGAGAAAAAGGAAATCATTTGCTGATGAAGTGATGGCAAAGGAACATAAGGAACTTCTAGACTTATAATAATAATACAGTGTCAATCTGTTTTATACTGATGTTCAGCACACACTTTAAATAACAGTTCCCTCTAGTTTTGTCTTTTCTTACCGTGCATTCATTTTACATTCATTTCCTACCTTCTCTTAGCGACACTTATATCCTTATTTTCTGACTTAGAATTTCAGACAGTCATGATAACAGGGCTAGAAAGAGACAGATTGTACAGAAATAGGAAGTAAATGCAAATCTGGGGCATTTTGACAAACTAAGACCTCACTTAGAAAAGCGGTGTTACAATTACTGCATGATCTGAATAAACATGAGAGACTTGGAAGTCTATTTGTGTCTTGCTATATTTGGGAAAACATGTAAAGTTTAGATTATATTCTTTGAGTACCACTCTCTTCAGTGTATTTCCTATTTCTCTGAATGCTCTTTAGTTAGTATATATTAATCATATACTTATGAATTATATATATATGATCACTAATATACTGAAAATAATTTCCATACTAATATATCTTGTTGATTAGGAGACTAAGTGAAGATTGAAAATTACTTATCTATATGAAAGATGATATCCTCCTCTCTATTCAATTATAATGTGAAATATATTTGAGATGAAATTTTGTGTCTGTATTTTGGAGTCACAGCCCATGTGGATGAAGAAGGGAAGTTTTAAACAGACATAGGTAGAATAAACATCTAAATATGAATTAATATGATAAATATCAACATCAGCATTAAAACTAAGATGCCAACAAAAATAATTAATAGACACTGTGCATTTCTTAATTTTCTATGACACAAAGGAATAGGGCAACAGTCTTTCTCATACAATGCAGAAACTGGACTTCGATACATGCAAACACACAGATACTTATATAAGCCTTTAGTCAATATTGTTTTGTTTCATTCTCTTGTACAGCAATATTATTTGGAAGTCACTGTCTACTGGAGTCAAATTACTGGCATCCAAATGAAAAACAAAAGACCTACAAGAACAAGAAAGTGTTCAGAATAAAATGTTTGTCAAAGAAAATCCAAAATCATCTGATTTCAAAAGCTCTGTCTTTTAGGATGACCAGTTTTAGGAACTGCTAATAGTCTGCAAGGCCTTTTTGCAGAATATTAACACTGTCCATTGACCTCTTCATTAGTAGGCATGAAATGGTTTGGAATTTCAGTTCCTGCTGTGAAGTTGTCTACATTGCAATGTTCATGCCTGTGACAGTCTTAGTGGCCAGATCAGGTACTAAATGGTCCGTAAAATATACTATGCATCTTAGAAGGGACTTTTTTACAGAAAAAGGGAGAGGAAAAAAAAAGCCAAGTCACTTTCTAAATAATTAAGGATGAAACAACAACAGTATAAGCAAAACAATGTTTGCCCATGCTGTATTTGTTCCAGAGCCTTTACTATAAACACAATAAGTTTAATTCTACTGTCAAAAAGATTTTACTGGCAAATACGGAATCTGGTCTCTAGGCAACTAATTGTACTTAAGACTGAAGAAATGTCAGAGCCCGAATTATTTAACTTTAAAAAATTAACTAATGGTTTTTATAGAAAATGTATTTAAATTTTTGGAAGGGACCTCAAGAGATCATCGAGTTCAATGCTCCTGCTAGAGCAAGTTCCCTGCAATAGGTCACACAGGTAGGCATCTAGACAGGTATTCAATATCTCCATAGAAGAAGACTCCACAACCTCTCTGGGCAACCTGTTCCAGTGTTTCATCACCCTTACCATAAAGAAGTTCTTCTGCATGTTTGTATAGAACTTTCTATGTTCAGGTTGCAAGCTGCTGCTTCTTGTTCTATTGCTACACACCATTGAGAAGAGCCTGGCCTCATCCATTTGCTTCCCACCTCCCTTTAGATATTTATAAACATTAAGCAGGTCCCCCCTCAGTCTTCTTTTCCCCAGCCTGAACATATCTGGGTTACTCAGCCTTTCCTCATGCAGGAGATGCTCCAAGACCTTTATCATCTTTGTCGTCCACCTCTGGACTCCTTCAAGGAAAACCCTGTCCTTTTTGAACTGGGGAGCCCAGAAATGGACACGGTATTCTAAATGTGGCCTCACCTCCCTCGACCTGTTGGCCATGCTCTTTTTAATGCACCCCAGGTTACCATTGGCCTTCTTGGTCACAAGGGCACACTGCTGTCTCATAGCCAACCTGTTGTCCACCAGATCACCCAGATCCTTCTCAGAGATGGATGTGTCTGGTTTTGTTTTCAATGCCAGCTTTAGCAAGAGCCTAGAAAGCAGATACAACAGGTATAGCAGTCACTCAATCATGCAATTTAATTCTTTAAAAAAGATTATATATAATAGTTGAGGGAGGTAAAGAGTGCAGCTGCCTCCTCCAGCTGCTCTGGTCCAGAACTGGCTGCTGGGGCCCAGCCCAGTGCCTAGGGACCTGGAGTCTCTGCCCAGACTGAGGAACGCAGCTCCTTCTTTCTGTTTTGCAGGCTCAAGTTGAACCCATATCCCAGAGCCACACAGGCACACATACACAGAGAGAGAAAGGAACTGACATGATCAGTTACATAGGTTGCCTTAGTCCAGGTCTGCCTTCAACAGTAGTAACACACAGGACTCACATACAGCATAGACATAGCTGAGATCCCTTCCTTCTCTATCCTTCTCTATGTCTGGTAGATATATAAGTTTACTAGTGAAGGCACATATAGCCCTGTATAGATTCACAAGCACACACATTTGCAGAACATTTGGGTACCAGCATTGCCTATCTCTCCATGGAGAATCCCTGACTGGACCCCTTACCCACTTCACAGGTTGCCTACTTGCCTTCTGGTTCAGTTTGAAACTCACTGCACACACAGTCATCTCTCAAACAACCATGTTCTCCAGTCCTCGTGAGTGTAATAGGATGGGTCAGCCCTCCCCACCCCCCACTAGGTTTCGTGTCCTCATCTTGAAGTCCTGGTTTCTCATCAGATAGTCCACTGTAAAGTTTTTTTAGCAAATACACACACACACACACTCCATGAACACCAGGCTGGGGAAAACAGAACTAACCTACTCCCTCCAGCATCCATGCTCCTTTTTCCGGTGCAGAGCCCCTCACTCACCTTGGTGTTTGCCCATCCCCAGTAGCTGGATTGAGAACACATAGCTTCCATTCCAGTACCTGGGAGTAAAGATTTCCATACACCCCAATAGCTGATGATCTAGCACCACAGGCTAAAGGCACCTGCATCCCTCATCTGATTTCAGTAGCCAGCATCTACTCCAATGACATCAGTCACCCGGTATCTGGCACTCTGGGTTCAGAGTCTTGGAGACTTCCTTAGATTCAGAGAGGGCCCTCCAACTACTGACATGAGGATCCTCACCTGCTTCAGCAGCTGGTAATGCAGACCAAAGTGCCCAATCCCTGGGCCTGACTCTTGTAGGTGACATCGAGTTCACTCACACATCTAAGTAAGTCTTGCCAGTAACTGGCACATAATCCTTGCAGCACACACACATGGGAGACAGAGTGCAAATAGGCAGAGAAGGTTAAGAAATGATTTAATGAAGAAATATAAGAAGATAAGAAAGACTTCAGAGTCCAGGTGCAGAGTTCAGCTAGGCAAGTGTTATGACTGGCTGTGGTTTAAGCATAATCAGAAGTTTTATATCTATCTCCCTTTCCCGCTCTTTACTAATTCTGCTCCCTGCACATTATCATGTGTTTGCTGAGCTCTGCCAGTTTCTGCACACTCCCAGTCTGGGCCCTTCTGTTCCCAGTCTTCTAATCTGCAAGGTTTATCCTTTTTGGAAGTGACACCTCTAGGATGTTAGCCCACAAATTACTGTGATGGGGAGGTTTGTTTCTTGGGACCATCTCCCAGCCTAGAAGTCCTCAATAAGTTAACTCTTTTGGAATCAACATTCCTACGTTCTCACATGACCTCATAAATTAGTGTGACTGACCAAGTTTGGCTCCCTTCATATCTTGCAATTCCTATTATCCCTTATTGCCTCTTGCCTGGAGACTTAGGACTACAAGGACTGTGTTGATTTGGAGAACAATCAAAGATTAAATAATCTATTGTAAGTATTAAACTAGTGACTGGTTGGACATTAGGAAAAACTGGTGCCAGGTTGGATATTAGGAAAAAAAATATTCTCAGAAAGAGCATTAAGGCATTAGAACAGGCTGCCCAGGGGAGTTGTGGAGTCATAATACCTGGAGGCTTTCATGTAGAAGGTAGATGTAGCACTGAATCACTGGTTTAGTGGGAATGGTGGTGATGGTTTGGTGTAGATGATCTCAGTAGTCTTTTCCAGCTTTTATGATTCTATGACTGAATATTCTGCTAAAGTTCATAAAAATCTCAAAGCTTGAATATATTTGCAGTAACAAGCGAAGCAGTTTGGAAAAACAAATGGATATAAATTTCCATCTGCTCACAGAGACAGAATAAAGGGCTACATTCAGCAAATACATGTCTTGTGATGAATACTTCAATCAGCTAAGAATAATAATGCACATCCAAATGTCTCGTAATACTTCCTTCAGGCTTCTCTTTGGACAAGATGTAGGCTTTAGTGTGATCCTGAGATTCCTAGGAGCAATCTGGATTTGTTTGGGCATGTACACCTGAATGTAGATAAGTAATTATAAAAACATGCAAACAAAAGTCAGCCCAAATCATGAAATGAAACTTCCAATCTAGGAAGTTTTGGGAAGATATGTAGGTATAGCAGGAAGAAAATGACAATCCACTGCAAATAAAATTTATCTCAAATCTATTTGTCACCACAGTTTCTATAATGAAGAATTTGCACACAAGATCTTTGAGGAAAAATTTGAATACAATACTGAATATAATGTGAAGTTACATTCTAAGGTACTGTGAGCAAAAAAAGTATACATACACAATATAGTCCATTTAAAAGCCTTTAGAACTGTCTCTAAATTATAGATTTTCTATGGAGCTAAATCTTTTTTATTTCTTAGGGGAAAAAAAATATAATAGTAATTTAGATTCAAAGTATTTTTGGTGAGGGAATAAACTTCTGTTCTAAACTGACTTATATAACTTCCTGCTCTCTGTCTCTATGCGCAAAATCGTTATTATTTCATTTTATTACTGGTTTGATACATGCATTGAATTCACTCTGAAGAGACACAAAGCAGAAAGGAAAGCACATGTAAGTAGCTAGATTCACTTTTAATCATATTTCATGGAGATAATCATACCGCTGTATGATAACACTAAGCTACTTTGTGACATTTCAGAACAATGGATTTTATGTAGTTTTAAGTTGTTATAAGTAAGTTTTGAGAATCTCTTCATATTAAGAACTGTAAAGTATTCAATTATAACAGTGTAGAACAGAGTGTAGATATTTATAATTATTGATTGCTTGAATGTTGTTTCAAAAATTTTGAGAGGTGACTCCAACATCTCATCTCTACGTTTATATGAATTTTTAAGATGATTTTTAAAAAAGAAGAGAAAAGAAGTCTTAGGCTTCTTTTTCAAAGAGTGGTTTTGTTTGCTTCTTTGTTTTGAAAGAGAATAGTAACTTAGGGTGAAATTCATCTAATTTGATTTCACCTGGTAAAATTAGACATTTGATGTGATTTGCTCCTTTGGGTTTACAGTTCTGCTTAGTGCTCTAGACTCTAGATTCTAGTCTTCAGAGTCTCCATAACAGTTGCAGAAAAGAAACTGCAGAGAGAGATTAGTGCTCCTGGTCTCAGATCTTGATGCAGATGGAATGAATAATCACTGCAGGTGATGCCAGTTTCTCTTCAGACTGAGGAAGAAACAGGAGAAACTGTGACCTGAAGTCTAACTTTCAGATGACCACAAGTATGAGAACTGCGTGCTGCCCTCATGGTTGGTGTTTCTGATGATGTCACTGCTATTTTTTTTTCTCCAGTTTAATGTGCTCTAGTACAATTATTATTTTTTTTTTTCTGCTTGTGAAATAAAAATTCAAATGTATTTTTGCTGGAGAAAAAGGACATCCCTTAGTGCTCTGAAAAGCTATTGACCTACATGACCTTCATGCTTAAAGTCCACATAGGACTGTATAGTTATCATTTTTTAAAATGATGATGGAGCAAAACCTCCTTTTTTTGTTTCCTCTCCTTTGTTGCAGTTTAACCAGATAGGCTGCTGAGCAGCATGCAGCCCCATCCCTGCCAGTGCGACAGGGGAGGTGATGCACAATGCAAATTTCTTACCACCTGTTGACAAGTGTCCATCCAGGCCCCTGGCAAATTCCATCAGTTTTATGATTGAGACATTTGGTATGGAACATCCATTTGGGTCAACCTTCCTGTTTCTGTTCTCTCCCAGCTGATTCTGCACCCCAAGACTCCTCACTGACAGGGCAATATGCAAAACCCGAAGTCCTTGATTTACTGTAAGCATTACTCAGCAATGACAAAACTTCAGTGTGTTATTAGTATTATTTTTGGCTTAAATTCAAAACACCACACCATAGCAGCTACCAGGAAGAAAATTATCCCACCCAGTACCATGAAATCCTTGGTGTTGTTCTACTGAGGCGATCTTTCCTAGGATTAGAATAGGCAATATTTTTCTGTGTAGATACTGTAGAATCAACTCTTAATTACATTGTTTTAAGTAATAGATATTAAAATTGGAAATTTTATTTCCTAATGAAGAATCATGTAAGTATCACAGCCATTATACCCATTACATAAATCGCATTTGTCAACACCATGAAATATAACCTCTTCTAGTAAAGCTACCTATGACTTCATCATCCAGTTTTCCTCCTTTGTCTTCATTATTAGCTTTATATTAGACTTTAATGCAAATATTCATTTACATATAAGTGTAAATATAACTAAGTAGTATCTCTTATTTTAATGCTCTATTCTTGTTTGCTTGACTTACTGCATGTATCTTACTTATTACAAAATAAAATTCAAAGTAATATATTTACAAGATATTAATGAATATCTCCTAATTGAAAGGGGTGATGATATATCAATTTCCACAGTGGGCACTTGTAGTTTAAGGACAAGTTAATTCAACATGAACAGTGCCTTTTCACATATTCAGAGTTTCTATAATCTTTGTTTCATTCTATGCTTTAAGAAAAAAATCCACTAGCAAATTTAACTCTAAATTACTGTGCATTAACTTTGTTCATATTTTATAGTTCTAACTTAAAACAAGATAAAAACTGAAATACATTCAGAAATAATTTAAAAATATGTATACAAGCAAAATATAGCTTGAATGATATTTTTAGTCAAATTTCTGAAGACAGCTCAATTCAATGGTAATAAGGACATATTAAAGTGGTTACTGGATTTTACAACTATCAACAAGCTGAATACCACCAGGGACTTGGGACTGCAGAAAGTCATGGTAGGGATATTATATCTTATGTCATAAAAAAAGGAAGCTTGATTTTGAAGTAATATCTATTTACGTTTAGGAAATTTGTTTGTAAGGACAATGCTGGACCCACAGAATTAAAGTAGTATACAGATAAGGCAGTCACAGTTGATTCACAGGTCACATCCACAAGAAAACTGATTAAAGTTACATACTATACTTTTTCTGCCAAATTTGATCTCCAACATATTTTCACATTTATTTATGTTCAGAAGTGTTTTATTAGAAAACTACTCTCTTTGCTGAAATTGTTTATTTATTCTTCTACAATGCTAGATCTTTTTACAATTTTTCTGAGAAAGAGAGATACCAGCAGTCCTGAGACCATTTCATTTACTAGAACCTCAAACTTTGCCTAAAGCAAACAAGCAAATGAACAAAAACAACAACAAAAACCCAAAGCAAGTAAAGAAGCTCAAAATATTTGAAGATCTTTTGTAATATATAGAAAATGTTGTAAGGTATTTGTATGCAATGGATATTGAACATGTGTTGGTTATATTCAACACGGTTAGTCAAGGGGCTTAGTTCAGACACTGCAGCACAGGCCTCACTTCGTTGGTTCTTCCATCCATCCAGGGGCAGAGAACTCCTTGCTTGGTATCTTCTTCTGGAGAAAACAGACAAGCATCTTGCTCATATCTCCTCTCAGCCTGTTGCTTGCCAGTTTCTAATAAATAGCACTACATCATGGAAAGGTACATTTTCATCATTCTTTCAAAGACTTGAGAGGATTTCTTCTTAGACAAAGCCCTTAAATTATGCAAATATTAATTATCATGAACCTGTTTTAGTCCTTCCAATTTCACCTTACAAACATGATACTAGAATCTGATTCCTTTACTCCTTTCCTGTGTTCTTTGCATCTCTCTACCTGTAATCTGTGACACTAGCACCCAGAGAAAGTAGGGATAATTGTTTGTGGCTTGATTAGATTTTACATACAGTATATCATGTTTTAATCATCACTCATACCTAAGGAAAAAGGTATGGTTGCAGTTTTTTTAGGTGGGGAGGTTTGTTGGTTGGTTACCACTTTACTACTTCACAATGTTCTAATAATGAGCTATCTTTAATTATAAAAAATAGTTAAATTTCGAATAGTTTTCCTATTAAAATTAAATGTCATATTATTATCATAGAATGGGCTCTGAGGTTAGTTATAAGAATATCACTCTAAAAAATGTATAAGTATGTATTTTTCTTACAAGTATTCTGAAAAATAGATTAAAATATGCATTCTGATGCATAGGTGTAAGAGATTATTATTTTATACCATTGCCTCAAAGCTTGCTGAGGAACGCTGATGGACAAGTCCAGGCAAGCCCTGAGCAAAGGTTGAGAAATCTTTTTTCTGAAGGGTACAGATGGACAAGGCAGGGGCAATGAGAGAGAGATAAACTGCAGATTAATGGCCGGAAAGCGGTCTTTTGTGGGGGCTTATCTCGAAGGAGATGGCCCTCTCAGGAGGTGCTGCACATGACTCTTACCCAAGCGCTCAGGAATGCCACATTGGCAGAGGAAGAAGGATAAAAAAGGGACAAGCAACCATGGTTTTAGGGTTTTCTGACAACAGATTCCTCATGAAGAACAGGAGGTTTCTGACATGAGAAGCCTCACGACCTGCCTTTCTCCCTCCTGGACTTGCTCTGCGCTCTACCTGCTTGCTTCCTAAGGCTGGCCATGCTGCTGCTGCTCTATCCCAAAGAAGAAAGGTGTCTGCCATCAGATTCCTCACTACGGAATGCCTGCATGCTGACGGACTCTCCTGCGCCTGCTACCGGAGACCTGCTGCTTCCTCCCGGACTTGCCCCGCGGTTTCTTCCTGGACCTACCCGGAACCTGCACCTTCTTGCTGCCTAAGACCGGCCACGCTGCTGCTGCTCTCCTCTCCTGAGCCTCTGCCCCGGACCATCGGACAACGGGACCTCTGCTAGATCCTGGTGATGACTATCCCCGCTTTACGCAATTCTTGCTTCTTTCCTATTTTTTCTATCGCCCACCTTCCCTTCCCCATATCCCTAAGCAATTAGGATTTGTAATAAACCTGGTCGGACCAACATTTGAACCATTGTTTCTTAATCATACGTCGGGTATACATACATTAAAAGAACCTCATCTCCCTCTTATAAATTGGAGCGAGACAATAGGAAAATTACAAATATACAAATGTGCACTTATTTATGTACATTGGAAGAATGAAATAGTAAACATTTAGAATTTTGAGTAAGAAAGCATACTTATTATAGTCCCTTTTCCTGGTCAAATGCGTAAATATTTGTAACTGCAAATAATTAAATGGCCATGCCATTTAGAACAATCAAAACTTGGAGCTAATGTACCCTGAAGGATGAATTCTGTAAAAGATAGAGTGGCAATAATACTGTGATTACTATAGAAAATTAAATAGGAATAAGTGGATTATTAAAATAATTTGATGATTTTGCCGTAATTTTGAAGTAAGTAGTATCTAGAGGGCCCATTACAACATTATTTTTCACCTGTTGTAACTGCAGTTGGTACCTGTTTTGTACTAGATCCTTCAGTATGATGAAAATGCTTTGCACAGCAACTGGATTACCCCGTCTCTAAAGGCCAGCCTCACTGTTTCTTGCCACTATGGAGTTATTATCTACAGAAATGCTTGGAGGGCCCATAATGATGCCAATCCCCACTTGACATTTTTTACCCTTTTGTCAATATCTTAAGCCATTTTAAGTTTCAACATCACAGAGAATCATCAAAATATTGTTACACTGCTGTCAAGTAACACCATGAGGTTTAGAGATGTGTAATATCCAGCTATAAATTACTATTACAGCACTTCCAATCTGTGCTTTTGATCATAGACAGAAAAACAGCACTACTGAGTCTGGGTAATAAAGTTTCAAAATAAAACTTCAAATTTTGCTTTCTCATTAGCTTTCTTGCTGTTCATAACCCAAGGTATCATTTTACTGCTTATTAATGCATAAAAATTCCATTACATCAATTAATTTTTTACATGTTCAGCAGAATGCTTCACTTCAGCTTTCAACTAAAACAGCCTAACAGATATAATTTTAATTCCATATGGAGAAAGTGTATTTGTATATTCTGCGCAGACTATTTACCACTGTATATTATATGAGCTACAATAAATATGAGCAAATAGAAGTATAAATACTGATATTTATATGTATACTTTATAGGTAGCAAGCTTGAGACAGATGCCTAAAGTATTAAGAAGTATGTGTTCAGATTTTTCCATCATCTGTATATTAACATATAGGTGAATAATTTCACTCACAAATCACTTGTATGGATATATAAATCCCAAATATTCAAAATCATTGTAGGTGTCAAGTTTCAGCAGCAAAATATGAGGAGAATGTAATTGTTGTTATATTCTAACTCCAGAAACTGTCAGTTAAGAAGAGCTGTTTTTATTGGAGTTGCTGAAGACATGAGCAATTGAGAAAGCTTAACCTTGAAAGTTCTTCTTATCATTTCACCTCACAATGGAAACACAAATGCTGATCAGAAATAATCTTAGATTTATTAAATGTAGAAAAGGAATTTAATAAAAACAAATCACTCTTTCAATTGAAACTGAATTATCTCCTATTCCCTTTTGCATTTTGGTTCTGATTAGTGAAATACATTGATAATTGCTATATGTTTTCACAAAAATTAGGAAGAACAATGTTCCATTCCTAAGAGAAATAAAAATACATTTTAAATTTCAGTACCTACCCTGTGGGAAATCCTCCAGTCTTTTTCTATAAGCATTTTAGAACCTGTGTCTTTTTTGTCCTGTATAGGATGGACCACATGCTAAAAGTTACCTGTCTCACAGGTAAGTCAATAAAATCTTTCTACTGACTTCGATGAAAGCTGGATCAGATTCAATGTGAAGAGCTATTGCTGCAGTTCCAGGACTCTGACAGTACTGGAGAATAAAAACAATGCACAGAATATGGTTCTTAACACCGAGCAGAGGAGGTAAGATCAGCCAGATGTTCTGTGTTTTTTCCTTTATGACCTACCAGTGGTGCTTTGTGCTTTGTTAGCTTCCCAGAATGTCAAATTAGATAAAGTCAAGTCTAAACTTTTACTTACATTTTTTGGACTTTTCCTGTCTATAAGTGAAGTGAAAGTGAAGTTTCTGCGACCTTTGGGATAATGTACTTGAAACAATTTTATTTTCTGCCCTTCTCTAACATAAATAAAAAGGACCAAATGTACTCTGCAATGAATATAAAGAAAAGCTAGAGAGAAGAATCAGAAAACTTGTCTTTTCTATGTGTTAGTTCAGCTTACTCTTCCTGCTTTGTCACTGACTTTAATTTCCCCTCTAGCTCTATAAAAACTTCTGGCTGTCTCTTCAATTCATTTATAGTATGCGCTTCAGTGGGCCGACCTGACAACTTATTCCTCACGTTTATTACTCTTAGAATGAAATACTCGTGCTTGAAGACTGCTGTTGTTTCCACTTAAAGGAATATTGTCTACTTACCAGGCTTTGTTTTGTTTTAAATGACTAATTTTTTAAAACAGTCTTTTTTACCGACACATTCCTCTTTTAACTTTATACACAGATCTCAATATCTATAATTGTATCTCTGCTCTATCAGTGAGGTATAGCACAGTCTTTTGGATAGGTTAGAAAGATTATGATACTTTTCCTCTGTCACTGCATTAGGTGCTGTTATAGTTATGGAATCCCACAGGTCCCCCACATAACTATGTGTTATCTTTTCAGATAAAATGACTGCATGTTTAGCATGATGCTATGAGAGCAACTAAACATCAGCAGAATAGAGATGTTGTCCAGTCACCTAACTATCTAAAATAAACTGCCTGCCATACTAACCCTGTATGTCTTTCAGCACTGAAAGTGCTAATGGTTATTCGCAGCACCAGCTGAAATTCTTCTGTCACCTTTTTCAAACATTATTGTTTACTGACTTTTCCCAAAATAATCCATAAACACAGCTTTAAAATGGGGCTTGGTGGATGGTGGCACTTTGGGATATTTAGTGGTGGATTTGGTAGTGTCAGGTTGATGGTTGGTCTTGATGACCTTTAGGATATTTTCTAAACTGCATGAGTCTATGATGCTAAAATAAGTAAATACTGTGGCAAAATAGCATTTAAAAAAATTTGTTCAGAATTTTTAATTATTACTAGAGTTTCAGACTAGACTGTTTTTTTTTTCTTTAAGTATTTTTAACTTTTAGAAAAAGTAAGTTGTGTTAGTTTATTAATACTGGAAATAATAATGAAAAAGCTTTTTGATTAAATGGCAGATGTAAACAGTCATGCTGGAAAAAAGAAGGTCTCAGTTATTTGGGTGTGTTTTGATATGGTGAAATCTTATGGGACTGTTCTTACAACACTGACAGAGCACAGCATAGGGCAAATTATTTCTTTACAATTATTATTTTTAGTATACTAAAAAAAAGAAAAAATAGAAAATCTACAGCATGACTTTTTATTGAAGTCTATTATAAGGAGCAGAATTTGAGAAGTAACCGGTTGGCATAAAAGAAAGGTATAAAAACCATATTGGACAGTAACTTAGCCAAAAAGAATTTCCTCTAGCTTCATCAGGATACTGATATGATCAATGAGAGCAACAATTTCAGGTTTGTTTCTGAGTCTACATAACAAATGGTCATATGCTCTTAGTGGAGGGCATCACACTGATGATCTTCAGTGCTGACTAGTTCTTGAGCAAGGTTAAAATAATCAGCCTCATGATTCCATAGTTTTTCACTGCTACAGGGTCTCCATAGTTTCATGTACTTCATGTGGGATAACGACATGTGAATACTTCAACCTTGTTAAAGTAAACTATTACCTCTTTTATGGAGCGATTTACATCTAGCATTCTAGGCACATGCATGAGATAAGCTTTCTTTCTTTTTGCAGTTTATACCTTTAAAATCCAACTCACTTTGGTAACACCAAAAAGGAACTGATTGGGTGGAGAGATACTCAGCTGCTAACACTGATATGCTGCTACAGTAATTAAAGGAGTGGTAGTAGGAATTAAATTCTTCCTACTAAGTTCCTTCACTCTTATCTTGTAAAACTTCTTAACTTCTTCACAGTGCAGACAGGAAGAACAGTTAATTTATTCTTATTCAGGCCACATTCAGGTGCAGAAACTGCACCTATTGCTAAAATTTGTTTTCACACTTCAACAAGTTGGGATGAATACCAGTAATTTACTGAAAAAGTTTTGTATAAAAGTAACTTCCTAATCACCACCACTTGAATGGCTTCTGTTCAGAAGGATTTTATGAAACTACCAGAACAGACATGAAAAAATAAGACAAAATAACAACAACAACAACAACAACATTTGAAGGTAATGAAAAGATCTGGCCTTATTTACTAATCAAAAAGGCAGTTTTTTGAGCTAGGTTGGCTCCTGGTTAATTAAGATAATTTGCGTGAATGACTAGCTGCAGGGATAAAGGAGATGATCTACTGAAAATAAGGGTAAAGGAAAGAGAACATATCTATTGTATGATTATTGAAAGTAAATCTATAATACTTTTTATAAAATGCATAGTTTGTAATAGAGAGAGAAGTTATTCCAAAAGAACAGTATATCTGCATGTATTTGTATTCCTCAGAAGGAGCTCTCTCTCTTCATTGACTTCACTCTTCTTTTCAGTCTGAAATAACTGTGATGAACACATCTGCACAGCATTCTCTCCTGTTGGTATAAAGAGCTAGCAACTTTCTACATGAACCGTCTTTGAAGTTTATTCTACAGTATTTAAATTCAGGACATGGAAAAAAGAAATCAGAATTGTTTGAGTTGGAGGGGACCTTTAATGATCATCTAGTCCAACTCCCTTGCAATGAACAGGCACATCTATAGTTAGATCACAATGCTCAGAGCCTGGTCCAACCTAACTGCATATCTCCAGTGATGTGGCAGCCACTACATCTCTGGGCAACCTGGTCCTGTATTCACTACTCTTATTGTAAAAAAAAATAGAGAGAGATTTTTAATTTCCAGTCTAAATCTTCCCTCCTTGAAACCATTTCCATTTGTCCTATCACAATAGATGCTGAAAAAGAATATGTCCCCTTCTTTCCTATAGCCTGCCATTAGATCCTGCCATCAGGTCTCTCCAGAACCTTCTCTTCTCCAGGCTGAGAGGCTGATCAGCCCCAGCTCTCTCAGCCTGTCCTCACAGAGGAGGTGTTCTGTCCCTTGAAGCATTTTTGTGGCTCTCCTCTGGATCCAAGAAGTCCATTTCTCCCCTATGTTGAGGACTCCATATCTGGATGCAATACTCCAAGTGAGGCCTCACCAGTGCAGAGTAGAGGGGCAGGATCACCTCCCTCAACCTGCTGGCCATGCTTCTTTTGATACAGCTAAGAATACAGTTGGCTTTCTTGGCTGCAAGGGCACATTACAACTTGCCAACCAACAGTACCCTCAAGCTTTTTTGGCAGGGCTGTGTTCTATCCTTTATCTCTCAGCTTGTACTGATAATGAGAGTTGCCACAAGCCAGGTATAAGACCTTGGTCCTGGATTTGTTGAGCCTCACGTGGTTCTCCTGGGCTCATGCTCAAGCCTGTCTAGATCTCTCTGGATGACATCCTGACCCTCAGGCATGTTGACTACATCACACAGCTTGTTACCACCCAGAAACTTGCTGAAGGTATACAGGGGAACTCTTAGGTCAGGGCTTGATCTGGTGTTTGAGCACCTGGTGAAGGGTGCGCTTGGACTAGGGAGATCAGGCAAATTGCTTGCACCTGCACTCCCCATGCCATGAGAAGGGGTAAACCCAGGGTGGAGCCACCCTGGGCTCCTATAAAGGCCAGACACTGAAGGGAGAATGGTTTTTTTTGGACATGGGCTGCTTCCTGAGAGAGAGAGAGAGTGCTGTATAGCTAGAGATAACCAGTTGAGTGAGGTTTTTTTTTCCTTCTTTCCATGACTATTGGCATACCTGTATATACTTTGCCTGTTATTGCCAGGAAAGTGTCAGAAATAATTTTGTTTCTTCATGAGCAGAACAGGGTGCACTTGATCCCTCTGTCAATGTAATTGATGAAGATATTAAAGAGAACTGGTACCAATACTGACTTCTGAAGGACACCGCTTCTCACTGATCTCCACTTGAACATTGATCCGTTGATCATTCCTCTCTGGGTACAATCTTGCAGCCAATTCCTCATCCCTCAAACAGTCCACACATCAAATTCATGTATTATTTCCAATTTGTAGAGTAGAACATTGTGGGGAGACTGTGTCAAAGGCCTTACTGAAGTTCAGATAGATGATATCAGTAGTTCTTCCCTTGTCAATAGACACAATTATACCATCATATGAAGCAACTATGTTGGTCAGGCAGGACCTTCCATTGGTGAAGCCATGTTGGTTATACTATTTCACCTTCCTCTCTTCCACATGCATAGCTTCCAGGAACATCATCTCCATGATCTTCTCCAGGGCAGAAGTGAGGCTAACAAGTCAGTAGTTCCCTGGGTCATCCTTTCTACCTTTCTTAAAAATGGGTATGACATTGCTTTTTTGTCAGTCACCAGGGAATTCACCTGACCTCCATGACTTTTCAAACAACACTGAGGGTGAGTCAGCAGCTAATTCCCTCAGGGCTCTGGGTTTCATCTGTATCCATAGGCTTATGGAAATTGATCTTTGTTTCCAGTAGGAGCGGCATTGCTCCTCCAGTCATCACCTTCTGAACCATCTGCTCAAGGGCTGTCAGTTGTCACCAACGAAGACCAAGGCAGGAAAAATGTTGAGTACCTCAGTCTTCTCCCTGTTTGTTGTTACCAGCTTGCCTGTATTGCTCACTTGCTGGGGAATTATAGAACGGTTTGGGTTGGAAGGGACCTTTAAGATCATCTAGTTCCAACCCCCTGCTATACGCAGGGACACCTCTCTCTGGTCCAGGTTGCTCAAAGCAGCCAGCCTGGCTTTGAATGCCTCTGGGGAGGAGGCATTCATAGCCTCGCTGGGCACCCTGTTCCAGTGTCTCACCACCCTCACAGAAAAGAATTTCTTCCTGATATCTAATCTAAATCTACACTCTTCTAGTTTAAAGCCGTTTACACTCGTCCTGTCGCTACCTTCCCTCTTGGGTCATGCCATCTTGGACTTTCTTTTTCTGGTTGGCATACTTACGGAAGTTCTTGTTCTTCTTTGCATCCCTTGCCAAGTCCAGTTCCAGTTGGACTTGGCCTTTCTGACCGCATCCCTACACAGCCTAATATCACCCCTGTAGTCTTCCCAGGGTACCTGTTCCTGTTTCCACTGCTTACACATTTTCTTCCTCCTCTCCAGTTTGATCAGCAGTTCTTGGTTCAGCCATGCCTGTCTCTTGCCTTTCTTTCCAGACCTCCTACACCTGGGGATGGAGGACTCCTAAATGGAAAATACATATTATTTTTGCAAGATTATAAATTATTTTAAGAATAACTTTTTTTTTTAAAGAAGTGCAATGGTTTAGTGTATCAGTTCCAGATATACTCTTGGAAGATTTGAGAGCTTTTTTTTCTCAGTGTAGTTATGATTCCAACCACTTTGGAAGGTACTATGAGAAAGCATCATGCTTAGACAACTGTGAGAAGGGGGAGAGGGTCTTCTGTTAGAACTGTACCTTCTGGGTAAAATATGAAGAAGAACAATTCTCATATTATTAAGCTGGGTTGATCCCTTCAGTCTAGTTAGCAAGCTTCTGGGCTAGTTCCCAGATTTGGCTAATTTTAGGTAGACTGCACAATATGCCATGTTTCCATCTACTGATGAAGGTTAAGCATGTTATCATCTTAAAATGGATGTATCCTCAGGCATCATCTCTACTGGATTGGTTTCATCAACTTTTAGATGTTGTTGCCATGGAAAACTTTTATATTGCTCAACTAACTCTTTCACATATTCTTATCCTGTGTTTCACTCCATCTTTGAACATATGGAGGAAGACAGCAGTCTCTGCTAAATATAAAATCTATCAGAATTTGAATATCTAGTATGCACCTTGAATGTGTTATTATCTGATGAAATATATGATCCCAAGTCAGATGTTTATTATACACTTTTGAGTGTTAGATGTGTATATTGCATTTTTATGTGTTAGCTATATCATATAACTCAAGGAGCTTATATTTAGGGGAATTATTAAAGAGCTTTTTGATTTCATAGTTTCCTTCCTCATCCGCTTGTCAAAATATATATATGTATATATATATATTAGTTCAACTACTTCATAAATTGATTATGTCATACAAGTAAGGAAGTTCAGTTAAGCTGTAACAAAATATTTTTCCTTCTCCAATACTTTTTTTTTTTTTTTAAGCAAGAGTAGCATTATGGTTCATCTAAGTATGCAGTGATTAGTTTATACTGTTTGCATGGTTTCATGAAGCAATGATAGTCTAAAAAAACTACTGAGGAGCTGTGAAAACATGGTTTTGAAATTTAACTGCCAATATAATAGAGCACTTTGTCTCAGAATCAACAACATTACATCCATTAAAAATAAACTTTCTGTTTGGATATTATCTTAATGTTTGATGTGTCTCTAAAAGAGAAGAAAAGCATAATTCTATTTCAACTTATGAATCTACCGAGAGAACTTAGCTGTGATGAGCAATGTACTTTCAATCATAAATATTATCTGGTTCTTTTTTTAATCATATTTATTCTCAATTGTTGTACTGGCATCCGTAGTGACATTAGTGATTTGCTGCGCTTTAAGGACCTAATACAGCAAAGTGCTTGAGAAGTGCTCCATTTTCTACATGGAAGTAGATCAATCCAAGTACTTGAGAGTTTGAATGTGGTAAAGTCCTTTCATAAATTTTCATTCAAAAGAAAGAAGTAGAATCAAAGATTTCTTCACATCATTCACAATCACCACCTGCATAGGTGATGCGTGTTTGTAGCCGATTGGCAAACTTTTCTTTTTCCTTCTTATCCCACATAAAACTGTACATTTAAAGTTAAAAATAAAATGAGAGGAGAGAGAGGGTCATCTTGCCTAGTTTTAGATCTATATTTTAACACCTTAAACTTACAAGAGTACCTCATCAGAAACGGGAATTCAGATGGGAATTAAGAAAGATTTCTTGAATATCTAAATAAGTAAAACTGAAATGATCTAATACTAACAAAAGCAGAGAAATCAGAACTGAGATGTTGAAACAGCAGGAAAAAAAAGTCTTTCATTTTTATTTTTGTTATCTTTCAAGGTTGATTCTGTATCAACATTTGTGGTGATATTTCTCGTATAAATAAAAGAATGTTCAAAAAGGGCTAAGAAGGTTTAGAAGGTTATTCTTGACCTTGATGGTTTCTGACAATGCAGCCACACCTCATTCAGGAAATTGTAGCTTCCTCGTGCATTGAACATAAAATAATTACGAGAACTGTCTTTTGAGATAAATAAGAAAACACTCATGGAGTACTACTGTGATAATTGCAACCACACTGAAACTGTTCATACTTGGAGAATAATGGGAGAAAATTAACCTCCAGTCACAATGAAAATATTATTGGGAAAAATAAAATCAAAATTAATTTTACCAATGCCATGGCTTCTAATGTTTATAAAACTTCAGATCTGCACTTCCTGTAATTCTATTCATTGCTTACAGGAAGGATGACAGATACTTTTCTGCACTGATTACATTTCCCAGTCTTACTCATCAACCTACATTTGAAACAACATGAGGAAAGATGCACTTGCAGTGAAAACATAATCTTCTAATTTCAGTCATCTTTAAAAGATCTTTTTTAATCAGCTGTACTGCAGTGAATCTCAGGAGCAAGGGAACAACTATCAACCATTATTTTTTAACTCTTTTGTTTGCAATATCTTTCTTAAAAACAAAGAAAAAACATAATAAAATTGCTATGGAATTTTTAGATGTTTGTAGAGGAAGGTTTAGGAAGTCAGTCATCCGAAACCCATAGTAATTCCAGACTTGATAGATTACAGCTATATCATTTATCAGTCAATAATGAGCTGCAAACACTTCTAATTAAATGCTTGTATCAGATTCATTTATTAATGTGCAAGTCAATAGAAAATACACAGTTCAATGCATGAAGCAAAACAATTTACGCTGAAAGGTAAACTGCCAATAAAAGGAAAGGAGTTGTACCAAAATTTGTTTCACTGGCTAGATAGCTGCAGAGGACCGCTTCTTATCAGGCAGGTGTGACACTTGCCACTTCAAAAAAAGTGAAGAATTGTTTAATTTGGTTATAATAGTACTAATTTTCTAATCTGAATTCATTTGAGAAAAATCCAGTATTTATTTGTTTTCATAACAATAGAAAAAAAGCAATTTAGTCTGTCCAGATACTCTAAATGTACCCAAGGAGAAGTCCTACTGTATTCTTTACATTAGATCATGTTCTTTTACTTGATTGAACTCAAAATTTGAGATATGCAGAAAGAAAAAATTACTGAAACAGCCATGTAGCTACAGTAACTTAGTTGGCTAAAAAACACTTTCCAGGCTGAGTTTTGTTATAAATACATTAAATATTCTCTTTCATTTTTTTTTCTTGTATGAATAACAACTTGCATGCTCATTTTTTCTTGTCTGCTGCTAAGGATTATTTCAGCTTAAGAGTAAGGCATTTACTGTCTATAGGTACACTGAATCTATAAAACAAAGAACTAGGACTCCATCATGGGACTGTATCTAAAGAGCATACTCGCACAGAAATTGTGCAAGCTATCCTGAAAGACAGGGGAATGGAGAATAATAGGAAATACTTTGCAGCGGTGGATAAACAAAAAGTTCTGCAGCATGCAATGAAACAGATGGGAGCACTCGTACGTCTGAGAGTTAATCAGAATGCTAGTTAAAGGGCTATGTCTAAATTAATAAAAAGAAAAATCAAGCTGCACACATCGGAGAACCCAGCCTGGTATGTATTTGCTCCTTTATTATAAGCTATATTTTTCAATGTGACTTTAAAAAGTTCTATTGCTCAATTAGCCATACAGCACACAAGAACTTTGCCACATAATGAATGTCTTTCTTACTAAATTTGTTCCTGTAGGTTGAGTAATATTTAAATGCCTACAGGAAATCATTTTTCAACAATTTATGCTTATGCATAACCTATGATACAACAAAGCAGATGAATACATGTATATCTTGATAACTAGTGTACTCACCCCACCGTAGCTCCCAAATTCAATTCTCCATGCTGCTATTACACAATTCATTATTCATACATCATAGCACTGATCAAAAGAATGCAGAAATCTGCTTTGAATTATGCACTGATTTCATTCAGATACTGCGTCTCACTGGCTTATTTTTTTTTTCTTTTATTTACTCATCATAAAAAATGTCCTAATATGATATTTCCACAGCTATCTTTGTAATAGATAATTAGTGTTTTTACTTTTTACTTCTACTCAGATATTTTTAGAAAAGTATTGCATCATATCAAGTTATTTTTCATCAGAATTTGGGTTAGAACTTTTGTATCTTCTCAATTATTAATGTACTGAAGCTTCCTTATGCAATCAATTTATTTATTTCTTTTCACTCAAACTTCAGCGCAGCATTTTCACACTCACTTTTCCCTATTTTATATTGACTTTTTTTTCAATTCACAGTTACTTCTTATATATCAAGGAAGTCTGTACAGGTACAACTTATTTTATGATCTGTTTTATATTAGACCCAATTTTGCAGAAAAATGCGGATTGTATATGAATCTGGAGGTATTTCCTAAAATCCACATCAGTCAAATGATTGGTCACTATACAGATGAAATAAAGCCTGTTGGATACTATTTGAATAGTATGGGGGGGGGNGGGAAACAAAACTGCCACCATATTCTTGTTCATCTTCCTCCTCTTCTTCCTTCTTTTTTTTTTTTTTTTTAACATAATATTTGATGCATTATAGATCGTGTGTTCATCTTGGTCTGATGTGACTTCATGTGTGTATTTTTAGTGCTGTATTTAAAATTTACGTTCAAACTGTAATCTGAAAATTTTTAAAGGTCAAGTGTTGAAGCATACAAAAAGAAAAAAAACTATGTACTTTCAAAAGGGAAAGTTTTTGAGATTCTATGATAATAGAATGTAATTTTGAGAGAAAATATAAGATCTAATGGATTTCTGTCTTCCTTAAGCAGTTTTTCCTTTCTTCCTTTCTCTCTGCTCCCTATCATCTGCTCCTGGAATAATCTTTTCTGCACAAAAGCCACAGGGAAAGAGGAGAAGGCTGGAGTGGTTTCGTTAACAGTGCTATTGTATTAATTCTGAGCACTCTCATTCAGATTTGGCAATCCAGATTGAAGGTAGTTCTCTGTAGACATATCCAAGTTATTTTTCTTTCTTGTTCTAGGAAAAATGTCACCATGGCAGTAGTTATGAGCTCAAGTTATCCTAGATACATTTATATGATAATGAATTATGCTATATAAACATATCCTTAATTCTAAATCCAAGATTACATCCACACGTTGTAGGACATACCCATTTCCTGAAACCTGAATCCTGTG
This sequence comes from Pavo muticus, assembly GCA_016647715.1. Taxonomy (NCBI): domain Eukaryota; kingdom Metazoa; phylum Chordata; class Aves; order Galliformes; family Phasianidae; genus Pavo; species Pavo muticus. The sequence continues at coordinate 299,673 of JACDJE010002437.1, forward strand.
CTTGGATAAGAAGAGTTACAAATCTCAAAGAGCACTGACAAGAACAAGCATCTTAATGGATCACTTTTGCTTAGACTACTGAGAAACTCTGATTTGTCATCACTTGTCCACCTTTCAAGGCCAACTGCTTTAGTCAAGGTTTTTGTTCAATGAGCAGTTTCTGAAACGCATTAGCTTTTGTAACACAGTACACTTTAAATTGACTTTCTGAACTTCTACTCCAAAATTACCTCTCTCTGAAATTCATAAAATTAGCAATTTTGATCAAAATTGGGTACTCCATATTAAGTGTTTCAAATCAGATAAGGTAATTGTGAAACAATTAAGGGAAAACCTTTATTACTGTAGTTTCCACTAAATCACTACAAAGGTTGATAAATAAATAAATTAGAACATTTACCTTTGAGATCAGAAATAGACTTTCTTCTGCTTGCTCTTCATTAGTCTCTGCTTTCTGCTTCAGAATTTCTCCAGGAAAGGTAGAAAATGTACTCACCAAGGCCTTCTTTTTTGATCTGAATGTGGACATGTTACACAGGAAAGTATCCAGGTAGGTTTTGAAGAAAACTCCATAGCCTCTCAGGGCAGCCTGTTCCAGTGCTCTGTAGCCCTCAAAGTAAAGCAGATTTTCCTCATGTATGTATGTAAGGAACTTCCCATGTTCCAGTTTGTGCCCATTGCCCCTTAATCTGTTGCTGGATAGCACTGAAAAGAGTCTGGCCCCATATAGTTGACTCTGACCCATTAGATTTTTAAAAACATGAATAAGATCTCCTCTCTGTCTTCTCCATGCTGAAGAGTCCCAGGCCTCTCAACCTTTCCAATAAGGGAGATGTTCCAGGCCCCAAGTCATCTTCTGATAATCTCCCTCAACCCTCTGGCCAAGCTCTTTTTAATGCACTATAAAATACTATTAGTCTTCTTAGCCACAAGGGCACTCTGCTGGCTCATGATCAACCTGTTGTCCATCAGAACACCCAGGTCCTTCTCTGTGGATCTTATTTCCATCATGTCAGCCCCTAACCTGTACTGATGCATGTGGATATTCCTCCCCAGGTGTAGGACTCTACAATTCCCCTTGCTGAACCTCATCAGGTTCCTCTCCTTACAACTCATCAGCCTGTTCAGGTCTCATAAATGGCAGTACAGCCTTCTGGTGTGTGAGCTACAACTTTCAGCTTTGTTTCATCAGCAAACTTGCTGACAGAGGACTCTATCCCTTCAGCCGTGTTATTGATTAAGATGTTGAATAAGACCAGACCCTGTACAATCCCCTGGGGAACATCACTAACTAGAGGCATCCAACTAGACAGCACCACTGGTCACATTCCTCTGAGCTCTGCCAGTCAGCCATTTCTCAGTTCACCTCACTGTCCACTCATCTATCCCATTCTTCTGAGCAAAATGGTGTAACTTCAGTTTTAATCTTGTTTTGAACTAGAATGTGGACTGGATTGGACTTCCAGAGATTCTTCTATCTTATATAATTTTGGGATTCTATGATACGTGGACAAGATTATCAAGAGTTGTTGAGACAAATAATCTCTGAGACATTTATGAACTGATATTTATTATGTGGATTCTTCAGACACACATGCCATATATCTATTTTTCCTAAAATAGTCATCTTTCTGCACGTATATGAGAACATGTACAAACATCAGTGATGTATATGGACAAGATTTTCACTTAAGAAACATGTAATATATAACTAAAAGTTGGATAAATAATGTGCTAATTTAGTAAATCAGAAAATGTTTTTCATATTATCAAATGACTGTCTGAACTTTGCTCCTTATTTTATCAATACAGACAGCATTCAAGCATTTGAGTTCCATCTGGATTTAAATACTTATTCAGAAGGAAGTAAAATAATTAATTTGCAGTAGGCATTTCACTAGATTGAATTGTCCTGAAGACATAACTTCCAAAGAGACAATGGTGGTCACAGATCTTGAGAGTTTATCATTCCATAATGAGTAAGGTAACGGTCACTGATTTTATCAGTTAAGAATCTCTTAGTTTTTTTGTCCTTTATATTTGTCACTTATATATGAAAAATATGTAGAACGGGATATAAAAATTATCAGAGCTTCACAGTGTAATGCTGGAAGTGAACAAGAAAAAGATTATCAGTTTTGAAGTCTTACTCCTGCTCAATTTAGATTAAATATTTATGAACTGGGGAAGATATGCACTAGATGAAATTATTCTAAGGCATGTTGTTACACTCAAAGTCATGTTATAGGCAAAAGTCTCATTAATAATGCAGTTAAAATTGTTTTTATAAAAGTATTTCTAGTATATATGCCTTTCCATGGCTGTTATGATTGCCTTTCCAGTGTCTATCTGGGTTCAGAGGTTGATGTTCCAGTGTTTCCCAAGAAAAGCGGGAAACAAGGTTGACATAGAATCATAGAATGGCCAGGGTTGAAAACAACCTCAAAGATCATCTAGTTTCAACTCCCCTGTCATAGGCAGTGTTGCCAACCACTAGATGAGGCTGCCCAGAGCCACTTCCAGCCTTGCCTTGAATGCCTTCAGGGATGGGACATGTCAACATCTGCAGGCCTTCTCTCACTGAGAGAAGTGTGACATTAATGTTTTCTTTCTCCTCACGCTTAGGCTCTCCCTAGTGTAATTATTTGGAGGTTTCTATGTCACAATTCACTTCCTTCTCCAGATGCAGCTTGACAGTGGCTCCCAATCTCCAAAGTACCTTGTACACCAAGGGATTTTTTTGTCATGAAGTGACTGGAGGTTGTCACCCTCTCCCAACAGGACAATTACCACAGCTAAAGTTAAAGCAGCAGTCTCCGGTCCCCAGTGAAACTCAGCTCAGGTTGGGTAATTCTCAACACATGTGCAGAATGAGAGGATGAATGAAATGAATATTGTTAAATCCAGTAGTAATCATGCTTGGATCTAATACCAGACAAAAATATGTATTGAAGTGTGAAATAAAGCAGTAATTATGACTGTCATAAACCATTGATCTAAGTGAATTAGTGAAGAAGTTTAGAATACAGGTTTATAAGTATACAATGCAACTGACAAATTAATGGAATGGCCTATAGAAGAGGGAAATAAAAATATTTAATGTAAGAAAAAATACTCACCTGTATATTTATTCAAAATAGTAAACCATGGGTAACAGAATATGGTTAAAGAGAATCATAAAAAAGTCTGTTTATTCCAAAATATAAGATAGGAATGGCCTCAGGTGAGGCCAAGAGGCCTCTTCTGTTTCTGTTACACTACAAAGAATATTCTTTGTAATCTCTGACCAGTGTTTGTCTAGTTTATTTTTCAAAGTCTTGAATTAAATTCTCTAGCCTCTCTAGAAATCTGCTCTGGTGCTTCACTACTCTTTTATTAAGCGTTAATTTTGTAATGTCTAGACTTTGTTGGTTTTTTTTTTTTTTTTTCATTCTAGTCCCATTTTAACTTTTATTTGCTATTTAGACATGAAATATATGTATACATATATATATATATATATTTTGCTGCAGTCTTCTGTGAATGCATGAACTTTTAGCATGCTTTCTCTGCCACACTTGGAAGTCTTGATAGCAAATCAGCTTTTCTTTCTGAGCTGCTAAACCTGAGGCTGTTGTGTTGTATGCTGCCATCTAACAGATTCAAATAATCATTTCTAAAGCAATCCTGATTTTGGGATCATGGGTTGTTTTTATGAAGAATCTAGAGGCTAGTAAAATTGGTGTTAATCATGTTATGCTTGGACTTGTCTTTTGAAACATCCTCCGCTGGTTCTTCAATGGAATCCTGTAGAGACTTTGCTAACTCTCATCTGTAAGTTCCCATAGAGAGTATTTACTTATCTTTGCAAGGCAAATGGTATATATGTAGCCGCTATGAAGTACAGAGAAGGGTGATGTATCTGACTGGAGTCAGATACTTGTGTTGTGGACTTGTGTTGTAGTAAAGCTTTGTATACTCCTGGGGCATAAAATCACAGGATTCATCACAGGAACTCAATAAATAATGACTTTGTACAATTAGTCTCCTTCTGGGCATAGTTTGAAGGTTGACATGTGCTAGGAACCATCCCCTGCTCAGTCTGTATATAGCAACCCTATTGTCTTAGGGAGCTGAATAGTAGGGATATCTAGACTGTAGCTGTTTCAACTCAGAGTCTCCAGTTCTCTTTAGTTGATTAATACAGACATATCTGTAATGTAGTTCTTCCTTTTTACCGTCTCCACTTCTAGGCATCACACTTCAAGAAGCACGTGGATGAAACCAGAAAACCGTGTTCTAGGAAATGTGTCCTGCAAAAATATCTCGAAAAAGTTAGTTTTATTAGACACAGAGCAAGAGAGATTTGAGTAGTACAGAATAACAGTGTTCAGATATATCAAAAGAGTGAATAAATAAATAACTACTTTTTATGCTATAAACAAGACAAGAAATAATAAACCTATTTGCAAATAATGAAGATTAAGACTGTGCATAAATAAAGCCTTCATGATTGGGAAATAGCTAAGTGAAGTACCTCACCCAGGTGAGACACTTATGTAGTTTCTGGTATTAGGATAGCTAAAGATTTTCAGAAATTGATTAAAAAAAATCCTCTGTTTAAGTAGTATTAATCCTGCTTCGGTATACTGGATGGAGCAGACCTCTCATATAAAGATCTTTTCCAGTCCTGATTTCTATGGTGCTGCTACCACAACTGTGATGATAACACTATGGGTGATGTCAACCTTGCAGATATCCTGATGTATTCTATGAGAGACTGCTGGTGGGATGGAACTAAAATAACATTGGCTATCACAGTAATAATTCAATACTGTGCAGCTCATTTTTTGGATCTGATATTATGTATCCATGTGCAAATCTATGCCTATTTGTAATAATGAAGTTATATCTGTGCTCGAAAACTAGTTTAGGGCGGAATTCCAATGACAAGAGTAAAGTGATTTATTAGATAATAGGTAGGAAAATTTCCTACAAACATGTAAGAACAAGAGAGGAATGAGGGGCTAGAAAAATCTGTAATGAATGTTGCTGAGGATAAAATAGAGAGGGACATTGTAAGCCAGACTGATAAGCAAGTTTTGAGTCTGGAGAGAACTTGAAAACCCAGAACACAAACTTAAAGCAAATGCAACTAAAAGATGAATTTGTGTAAAGTTTCAAGGCTTTTTTTTTTTTTTTTTTTTTCTTTAAATAAGTAAATGCAAGTAAAATATGAGTGTGGAAATACTGAAAGCTTTTGGGAGATAAAATGGTTTCTTAGATTGCTGTGTAGGTGGCAGTGTAGACTAGTGGTTCTTAAAATTGCAAAGGTTAGCTTGGTTTTGCATGTCTCTACATTTAAAAAAAACACTAGATATCATTCCCTCATTCCTCTTTTATTTTTTTTTCACCATGGAGAAAGAGTATGTTGCTGTCTGAAATTACGGTTAGACAATCATAGAATCATAGAATCACTCAGGTTGGAAAAGACCTTAAAGATCATCGAGTTCAACCGCAACCTAACCATACTACCCTAACTCTAACAACCCTCCACTAAATCATGTCCCTGAGCACCACATCCAAACAATTTTTAAAAACATACAGGGATGGTGACTCAACCAACTCCCTAGGGAGCCTATTCCAGTGCTTAACAACCCTTTCTGTAAAGAAGTGTTTCCTGATATCCAACCTAAATTTACCCTGGTGCAACTCGAGGCCGCTTCCCCTTGTCCTGTCACCTGTCACCAGTGAGAAGTGACCAACCCTGCTCTCGCTGTAAGCACCTTTCAGGTATTGGAAGACAGCAATAAGGTCTCCCCTCAGCTTCCTTTTCCCCAGACTGAACATCCCCAGTTCCTTCAGTCTGTCTTCATAGGGCTCTTCACAAGCATTGTTGCCCTTCTTTGGATCTGCTCCAGCACCTCAATGTCCTTTCTGTACTGAGGTGCCCAAAACTGAACACAGTACTCAAGGTGAGGCCTCACCAATGCCGAGTACAGGGGCAGGATTACTTCCCTAGTCCTGCTCACCACACCATTCCTGATTCAAGCCAGGATGCCACTGGCTTTCTTGGCCACCTGGGCACACTGCTGGCTCATATTCAGCCGACTGTTCATCAGTAAACCAAGGTCCCTTTCCATCAGGCAGCTTTCCAGCTACACCTGGCTTGTAGGGTTGCCTGGGGTTGTTGTGACCAAAATGCAGGACCTGACACTTGGCCCTATTGAAACTCATGCAGTTTGCCTTGGCCCATCAATCCAGTCTATCCAGGTCCCTCTGTAGTGCCCTTCTCCCCTCAGGCAGATCAACACTCCCTCCCAACTTGGTGTCGTCTGCAAGCTTACTGAGGGTGCACTCAATCCCTTGTCAAGATCATTAATAAAGATGTTAAATAGAAGAGGCCCCAGTACCAAGTCACCGCTAGTGACTGGCCACCAACTGGATTTAACTCCAGTGACCACAACTGTTTAAGCCCGGCCATCCAGCCAGTGTTTCACCCAGTGGAGCATACGCCCATCCAAACCATGAGTAACCAGCTTCTCCACAAGAATGTTGTGCGGGACAGTGTCAAAGGCCTTACTGAAGTCCAGGTAGACCACATCGACAGCCTTACCATCATCCACTAAGTGGGTCACCTTATCACAGAATGAGATCAGGTTTGTCAAACAGGATCTACCATTAGTAAACCCATGCTGACTAGGCCTGATCCCCTGGTTGACCTTCAATTGGCCCATGATGACTCCCGAGATTATCTGTTCCATAACCTTCCCAGGCACCGAGGTGAGACTGATAGGTCTGTAGCTACCAGTATCATCTTTCTGGCCCTTTCTGAAGATGGGTGTCACATTTGCCAGTCTCCAGTCTGCTGGGACATCCCCAGTTAGCCAGGACTGCTGAAGAATGATAGAGAGTGGCCTGGCAACCACATCCACCAATTCTCTCAGCACTCTAGGGTGCAGTCCATCCGGCCCCATGGACTTGTGACCATCCAGGTTTCAGAGCCAGTCCAAAACTATCTCATCATGGATCATGCAGGGCTTATTCTGTTCCCCATCCCTATCTATCAGCGCAGGGGGCTGTGTTCCCAGGGAGTAACAAGTCTTACTATTAAAGGCTGAGGCAAAGTAGGCATTAAGTACCTCAGCCTTAACCTGATCCTTGGTCACCAAGTTGCCCTCGGCATCCAACAAGGGATAAAGACTCTGCCTAGCCCTCCTCTTGCTGTTGATGTATTTAGAAAAATATTTATTGTTTTCCTTTACCTTAGTGGCCAAGTTCAGTTCTAGCTGGGCTTTGGCTTTTCTAATTTTCTCCCTGCACAGCTTCACTACATACCTGTAATCATCATGAGTAGCTTGCCCACTCTTCCAGAAACCATAAACTTTCCTTTTGTTCTTGAGTTCTAGCCAAAGGTCTCTGTTCAGCCAGTCCGGCCTCCTTGCCCATTGGTTCGTCTTCCATGACCTTGGGATGGTCAGCTCCCGTACCTTTAAAATAACTTCCTTAAAGTATTCCCAGCCTTCCTGGGCTCCCACACTCTCCAAAGCTACCTCCCAAGGGACCCTCTCAACCATGGTCCTGAAGAGGTTAAAGTCCGCCCTTTGGAAGTCCAAGGTGGCAGTTCTGCTGACTCAATGTTAAAGGAGATTTTGCTTGGCTTCCTGAAAACTAAATACACACACACATTTTAAGGTGTTGGCTAATTCTGAAAATATTTAAGTCAGAGAAAGAGAGGCTATGTTAAACCATTTAATTTGTTCTGCTTTTTTAGAAAGTTTTCATATGACAAAAGGAAATTTTAATCAAAATTCTCAAAAAAAAAAAAAAGGAATTTTTAATGTTCAGAACAGATATATACAATTGATTTTCTTTGTATAACAGATTTTCTTTGTGTACCAGCTTTTTAGAATCATTGAAGAAAGTTATAAACTATCTATGGCACGAAAACTCACTGTCCACTGCACAGAGAGAATACAAACATCACTTTTCAAACACTGCTGCTATATAATTACTTATACTCTTTTTTTTTTTAGGCATTTTTCTGTATTGTTTAGTACTGAAACTGAGCTACAAAATGCCCCTCAGTCTGAAAAAAGTAACTAGTAAAGTTAGTTTTTAAAGGCTGTTTGAATTTGGGCTCTTACGTATTTTTTTCCATTATTTCTCTAAGGATCTGAAAAGCTAGATCTACTTTAAAACCATTTATTCTCTTTCTCTTACTAAGAGAAGTTGCCATTAATCATAAATGTACTTATTCCATATTCCTTAAGAAAAACATCTGTTAGTTGATCAATAAAAATATTAGAACATGGAAGCTGTAAAAGGGATTGCAATACGACTTGGGAAATTTTCTCTTCTCTTATTCAAGATTCTCCTCTTCAGAAGAGTATCGATTTTCCAAGGCCTCCACTGACAATTACCAAATAGTTCATTTGGAAGGTATCTACAGAGTTCCCTTATAATTTAAGAGGAACCTGAAATTCCCATTAAAAAAAAAATAAATTAATTAAGAACATGAATAAAAGAAGTGCTAAGAAAGTTCATATTGCACAAGTGTTTATATGTGTTTCTGAAATATATCCAAAATATACAATTAAAAAAAAAATAAAATAAAATCCATGCATAAAAACACTAGCCACATCACTGAAGTATATATTGCAATATATGAAGATCAGAATACTTTATACATTTTTTTTTTAAATGATTTATTGTTACTAATTGATATGCTACTTTGGGTGGTTGCATATACTAACGGAACTATCCACTCAGGCAAAGTGAAGCTGCAATATGCCAGAATAATTACTTTCTCATATCCTTTGTAAAACCAGTTTCTACACAATTCTGGTCAGAGGCGCTTCAGGACCTCTATTTTCTTCCTGATCCAAAGGTCAGTTAAAATATGTGTTAATAATTAATTATAAAATAATACATTTTTTATGAAATTGATGCCTTAAAAATATATTATTATATGAAAATACCTAAGACAAAATGCTAAAATATTTGTGGTATTTCTTTTTTATAGAACACAAGTGATGTTATAGTGTATTGTTGAATTCTTTCAATTAAATGAAGTCAAATCCAAAATCTGCTCAAAATGAGAAGTTTATAACAGAATTTGCTATGTATTGTAATTTAATCAATTGCTAACAGGAGTTAAATATATATAACATATAAGTTACGTTGTATCATCTGATTCCCTTTTATTTATTTTATGTTTCCTTCAGTACAAAAATTGAGAATATTCAGAAGGCGGAAGGTTTTTTCTTTCCACCTCTCAGTGTGTTAGGTTGCAACTGTATTGTCTGCTTTGGGACCAGAAATTGATTCATTCTTATTTATAGTGTAAATAACTTTGTCATCTCAGGATACTTACTCTAACTAAAATATTTATTATAGAGAATTTTTGGACCATATTTATTGGGTTAGACACTATATTAAAATGAGTTCCACAGTGAGGTTTCTCAATATGGTATGAAATAGGAACTTAAGAAGATAGTACATGTAAAACTCTAAATCTGTATTCTACAGTGATCCATCATATACTATATATAATTCCTAAATATGATTATATGAAAATAAAATAAATAAATAAATATACTTTTAGAAAGCCTAGGCTCATTCACTCCTCTTCAAAAGGAAGCCATATAGTCATTTCAGAACCTCAGGAAGGTGTTCAAGTTAAGACAGAATTGATTCAGATCTCTCTGAGTTTTAGGGCTATAAATGACTTGAAGCACATTAAATCTTTTACAATATATGGAGTTAGGTGCTTTGTAAATAAGGTTTTACACAGGTGTCTTCAAAGAATCCATATCTTTTCCTTATACCTACAATGAATGACCAGACAACTCTTCTAAATAATACAAATCTTGCCCATCTTATTCAGCATTTCTAATGCATCTGGAATAATACAGAAATCAATATTAAGCAATTATATATATGGTGAAAATTGAAAAATAAGCTGATCAGAGGTCTAAGCTGTCAATATTTTCCCTCCACTATCAAGCCCAAAAGGAATGTAAAATCTTGCTATTGAAACTATTCAAAAGACAATGTAACAAAACATTTTATGTACATAATTTAAATAAGGAATGAAGAAACTGATTAAAAAAATCAGTGAGATTTGTCACATCAACAGAATCATAAGTTTTAGGCTCCTTAACAACAAGAAAAGAGAAAAACTGCAAAAATGAGATCGAAGTCCTAAGCAAGATCAGCCTGGTTCATCAATTTGTATAAGGTGTTTAGACAAGACATACATAGGAATCAGTCAAGCATAACAAAAAGGCATGTGAGACAGAATAAAATAGTAAATTTAAACCTGAATCTTAACAGGCTTTCTGTTTATTAGTGAAGGTCAACACAGATGACAGGAAAAAAAAAGAAAATGGCCTACCAGGAAACGGGGAGACTAACACAACTTTTAAATAAATATTATCAAAGCCAGGAGGCAATCATCAGCCTACACAGCTGCCTACCTGTTAAAAAGGGCAAATAATTGGCAAGCTCCTATCTAAATTGAGTGCTTGGTTCGGTTGTTGAATGTCCCTTTACTAGCTATTAGGAAATTATATCACCAAACAACCGAAGAATTGCTACAGAATAGTTAAGCATTCTTTAAAAAGTGCAAATATAATTGAGCATTTTACAGAACAAAAACTCTCTCCAGTGGAGATAAAATGTACTTAGCAATTAATTTTTTGTTTATGATATTTGTGCTGAGTTCCAATGTTTTATTAGGAAATTAAAAATACAGCACTTCCAGAACAGCCAATATGGAACAAACACAATACATCTAAAAGAATTAAATATGAACAATGAACAATTTCAGTCTAATATCAGCTATCTTCTTTTTATTATAAAAAGTTCACCATGTAAGAGAGACAGAAAGATTTCACTGTTAAGAATCAACAGAGCAATACAAAGTCAAAATACATCCAGGTTCCTCAAGGTTCAATGTAAAAGCCATTCATTTATTTCAGGAATTAAATTTGTCAGAGCAAAGAATAATGCCCGTTGTCTGATGCATCTCTCTCTTTCATTCTTTCAAATCATTAGATGAAAATCTGAAATGAATCAGATCAAAGATCTTCAGTGTGGAAAGAATCAAACCAAGGGATTCATTTGGCTTACAGGCTGATTGATTTCAGAAACTCTGTGGATTTGGGATAGAGGTACTGAGTAATGTACTGTTTAATACTGGTAGACAGTGCATTTCTATTAATTCCTAAGACAGTTAATCATATCTTTAACAAACTTTGATTATCTTTCAGTTTGGGTAGGCTGTTTGACTGAACAGTTGCACAATATTACTTTTAGAATGTAGAAGAGTGTATGGTCACTCCAGTCATCCTCTGCGTTACTGTATTCTTTTGGAAGATTGTTGCTTTTTGTTAGCTAATCAGTCAAACCATGTTTAGTTATTTATTTATTTTTAAAGGAAGAGACTAAGCTTAGAAATAAACTGTTAAGTGAAAAATACACATTACTCTGTACTGCTGTCAATATGTATTTGTATATGTACACATAGTTTACAAGCGCCTGCATGCATACGCATAATATTTCCAAAAAAGATTTGAAAGTTCCAATATTTTGTTATCATTTATCTAGCAAGTAAGATGCAGATTTTTGGTTACTTACATTTAGTAATGGGGGAGTTAGTGAAATGATTAACAGTTTTCTATTAAGCTAATCTTGTTCCTAATGTTGATGTATAGCTGAGTATCAGAACATCTTGAACAGCCCACTACTAATCATAAAGTATGCTCTGTTTAAAATAATCAATGACATTCCCATTGATCACAATAAATACATTCTTTTTCAGATAACTGATCTGCATATTTCAGCATTTAGTATTGATAATACATTAAGTCAGTATCTGTTCTGTACAGAAGAGCAGCTGAAACGTAGTTGCTTTATCTCAAAATTACAAATGAATCATTCATTCTGTTTATCGCCTCTTCCAGTTCCTGTCACTCCACAATGAATTATCTAGCAACTCTTTTACAAATCACAAAGTTTAATAGCAGAATATAAATTGGCTAGATTTGCAGTGTTTTTTTTTTTCTTAAGATTAATTTCTATGCCTAGAGTTAAGACTCTGTATTTTATTACTGACTTGTACAAAGCTGGGAGGAATTAATTTGATTTAAAAAAAAAAACAACACAAAGTTATGTTACTTATCTTAGGTTTTTCTTATTTATTTCTTTATAAATTGAATTGTGAATATGGGGATTAATTTTTTTCCAAAGATCAAAGCTCCTTTAACTACAGAACAGTGGAAGAGATAAAGTAAATTCTAGAATTTAAGGCAAATAGAAACAAAAATAGAATTTCAAAGTGACCCAAAATTCTACTTCATGATACACATGGGGCTTAATCTTATAATTTTGACAGGCAGGATCTCTGACATGTGTAAGGTGCAAAAACATTTGATGAGCTGTTGTAGCTTACACAAAACCTACTGACAGGCATTGAGCTTTATGCTGTGAAACCATAGGTGTTTTCATAAAATCATACAGCACCCCTACTCCTAGGTAATTTCATTTAATTATTTTATTTTGTTTTATTTTATTTTCTGCATATTCTTAGTAATAATGTATTATTTCAAACCATTTATATTAAATTAATACAAAACTCTGAAAAAATAATAATGATTGTGTTGCTGATAAAAAAAGAATCTAAGATACATCAGAATTGAAAAGTAAAGATGTCTATTTCCTTTACTTTGGAATGACTATATGCAGAGCTTCATATTACAAATGCTGGATAAATCCAGCTCCTTCTGAAATCAGTGGTTTCCTTTATATAAAAAATAAATGGAGATGGATCAGATCATGTTTTATTCACATATTCTTGTGCAAAAAAAAACTAAGAGAGAACATACAATAGATTTTTCTTCTCTAATTATTCAGAAGTGAAGACTAATTAAAATAGCAAAATGACAATTGCATTTTATCACTCAAAATTGTCAAGTGAGAACGGTATTGCACTGCACCTAAATTTTTCAATAATGAAATCTCTTGGAAGAAAATTGTGAACTATGAGAAGATACATAATTTAAAATCAATAGTTGTTCCAAAATGCATTGCATAGGAGAAGTGTGACTATATAACAATAACACAGAAATATGTTGCACATGGTGAATATCATGCTCTTTAATATAGTTGCAATAAAATAAGAGATAAATAAGAGACTTTAAATCCAGATAAATTCCTTGACAAGAAGCCATCAGCTATTGGGAAGAAAATGCATACTAGTGCATTATTCTACTTTTATTTCCTTAAATGTGCTCAAATAAAGTTTCATATATATTGTACAATATTTATTCTAGAACATATTACACTGATACATCTGAAAATGTTGTCTGGAAGCAGTGCATTGTATTATATTATAAAGGCATGTTTTACAGTACTTTCTTCAAAAGGATCAGAGAAATGCAATGAAGTATTACAACTTGGACAAATGTAAAATCCTTACCATTAAAAAAAAAAAAAAAGGAAGATATAAGACAATTTGAGGTGAAATAAAATATGAGTTCAAATGTATTTATTATGCCTTTTTATAGTCACTTAAAACTTTCTGGAAAGAAAAATTAAGCAAAATATGTAAAGAACACCTGCCCCCCTACATCTCCACCATGTAGAGGAAATCTGTCAGTAAGTTAGTGGGCTCATTTTTCTTGTCTAAATGAGTGATTATGAGTGTGTAAAACCAATGTGCCCTCCCTCATGAGTGACAGTTAGTGACTTTAAATATATATACCTTTTCCGTCAAAAGAGTATATTTTGTTTCCAGAACTAACAATATTTTCTATTTTGAGCAGAAGATAAGATTATGTGTAAATGCTCTGCTTTCCTTCCCAAGAGCCTAAAAATAATTCAGATTGAATTTAAATATTTAGGTTGGAGGAAATTAATGTAAAAAATATACCTAAAATACAGAAAATAAAACTTTTATGTTTTAACTGCACATACTCCTAAAGAAAAAGTAAAAGGTTATGAGCTTTCTTTTCTTGGAGGACAAGAAAGACATATGAAATATTCTTCAGTTCACTGAGCCAAAGGTTCTCAAATCTGTTGTGGCCCTCTCAAGCTAGACAGAGTCTGATTATAAGTCATGGCAGTTGAGAAAAGGGGAGGGCAGGAAACTGTGTGTGTGGGCGGGGGGGGGGGAGAGAGTAAGGGTAGGGATCAGATTTACAGAAATGCCTAGCCATTTTAGGATTAACCAAAAAGTGGGTTATTAAGGGCATTATCCAAACACTCCTTGAATGCTGACAGGCAGGGGACATCAAGCACATCTCTAGGAACGTGTTTCCAGTATTTGACCAACTTAACAGTAAATAATTTTTTTCCTAATGTCCGTACTGAACCTCCCCTGATTCATCTTTGTGGCATTACAATGTGTTCTATCGTTGGTTATCAGGGAGAAGAGACAGGCACCTCCTTCTCTATTTCCCTTCCAAAGAATGTTGTAGAGTGCAATGAGGTTACCTCTTGGCCTCCTTTTATTCAAATTAAACAAACCAAATGTCTTCAGCCTCTCTTCATAGAACATGCCTTCCAACCCTTTTACCAGTTTTGTTACCGTCCTCTGGATGCATTCAAATATCTTAACATACTTACTATAATGTGGAGACCACAGCTGCACATAATATTCAAAGTAACACCACACTAAGGGCTAAATATCGCAGGCGAATCACCTCTTCAGAACAGCTGGCTATGCTGTAGTTAATACACCCCAAAATGTGGTTTGCCTTCTTGATTGCCAGGGTACTGCTGGCTCATGCTGAAACTGTTAGCAACACAACAAACACCACAAAATCTCTTTCTGCAGGGCTACTCTCCAGCAACTTGTCTCCCAGTCTGTAACTGTGGTGTTATTTCATCTCTGGTGCATTTACTTTTGTTGAATTTCATGTTGTTGCTGATTGCCCAGTATTCCAGTGTATCTAGATCTCTGTTCAAGTCCTTTCATCTTTCCAGAGAGTCAATAGCACTGCTTACTTTAGTATCAGAAAACTTTCTAAGGATGTATTCAACATTTGCATCCAGATCATTGATAAAAATGTTGAACAGGACTGGCTCTAGAGTTGGGCTCAGTAAGAATGCCTGGGACCTGTGAAGTGGTAAAACTTCTGAGGAAATCTGCATTCCATTTTCTCTTGGACGAACATCATCTGTGAATTTATCCACAAGTATCCCTTTTTCATAATTCTTTTTTCACTCAGACTGTATGCTTTCTATCTCCAGGAAATCCAAGTGTCTCAGAGGAACCAGCTTTGTCTGAACACAGATATTTCAACCAGAATTTTGAGAATGCCATCCAGGGATAATAAAAATTAGGCATTCCCCTTTGGAAAAAAACAAGCATCTAGAGACATGTTTGAGAAAGATTTTTCATTTTATAGATAAGTTACAAAAAAAATAATGAATGTATTGAAAAAGACTAAATATATCAAATATCCACAGTAACTTTAAGGTTATAGTAAGCTAACATACGTGTTAAAAACTTAAGAATTATGCAATTTGTGACCTCAAATTTGTCTTTCTCATACAAATCTCTATATGCAAAAACATCTTTAATGAAGCAGCACAAACATCTGGTGTGAATCTTGTTTATGCCAGGCAGACCATTCTAATTCAAATAATTCAGATAAGGACCACAAAGTTTTGAAGAGATCTGTGCATCCCTGAAGCAGAAAAATAAATGATTATGATAGCCATACAGATCATGTGTTGGGGCTTTTTTACACATAGTTTCAAACTGAGATTTTGTACTCAAGTATCACCTTTCAACAAATTACCACTTATGTAAAACAAATAGGGAAAAAAAAAAAAAAAAACACACCCACAAAGAAACAACACCTTAAATTCCGAAGGCAACCCTGTGCTCACGAGGGTGTAGGCACTTTTCAAGAAAATAATCATGTTCTTCTGAGCAATGCAAATCAGGAACTATTTTAAAAATTTCACTTCTTCCTTCTGAGAATGGTGCCTTGAGACAAACTATATTAAAAAACAAAACAAAACAAAACAAAACAAAACAAAACTTGGAAAAAAAATGACTTTTGAAAACTGTCATTATTACTTGTGCATTTAGTAATGTAATAAATAAACTAAATGCTTTGATGCAGTTGCTGCTTTTAATGTCATTGCAATACTCAGCCTGAAATGTTCTAGATTGAAATAGTGCAACATAAGCCCTTGAATTACATTTTCGACAGCCTTCTTTTGCACCTTCTCTTTTATTATGGTACCAAAATCACTTTTTCAGAGTACATCTGGTACCCAGAAAATGTGATCCTGTCTACTATAAAGAGTTTTTCTGCATTACTGTATTCTACTCATTCACGTAATTTGAGTGAGCGGCAGTCAGCTGAGACAGGGATGGCAGATGGGATTAACATCTTTGTAACATAGTGTTTGCCTGGATACATACTTTGTCAGGATCCAGGAGATCTTGCCTCACACAGAGACAAAATATTTACTATCACAGATCAGAGTGTCAGCCTCTGTGAGCTCCTGTTAACTTGTTACTGATGTGTTTAAGTTCTAATGGAGAAAAGAAAAATATGTCTTGGTATGCCATCTTTCAAAGGGAAGCGACCCTGGCTCTGAGGGGTGGAGACATAGCAAGCAGAAAGGCTGCAGCATGATACAGCCACGTTGTTTCTCTCTCTCAGAAAGCTATTTGCTATGTGAAGCAAATGTTTGTTTTGATACATTTTGTATGTCTTCTACAGCTAGGAAAGTAAGTTTGTCAAATGACAACCACTTTCCTTGCTGACATAGTTGTATTCACCCTCCTTAAGTGCTCATTCAGGAGTTGGAGGTTTGTCAGTTAAATATATTACATTGTTATGACTCCTGATGACATGTGCAATGGCATGACTTACGTCGAGTATTAAAAGTCATCTCTCTGCCAAGGATACGAAGTGACACAGAGGCTCATTTCACTGCTGGTCTTGCAAGTCTTGAAATCGATATTATTGCACTGGTTGCAACAGTGACACTCTTCTGCATCTTTGATACAGCTTCCATTCGGGTCATAGAATAGCTTTACGTGGGATCATCGTCAGTATTTATCATGAAAAAAGATCACAGAATGGGACATTACTCCACTAAATATCTCCCTTGAAAACAGCAATCTCATCTGGCCTATATAGAATTCTCAGACACAGCAAAGATAGGATTTTCCCTTCAAGTCTTTTAACACTTAAATTCTAAAATGTAAAATTCAGTTGAGATTTGAAAGTATCTGTAGATACTGGGTTTATTGAGGTTTTGAACATCACAGAGACAGTTTTGAGAATGTAAAAAATGTTCTGTTTTTGAGACTGTTACCTTAAATGTTACAGAGAAAACCATAACCTAAAGAACAAACAGATTTCCCCTAAAAGTATTTGGTGTGCTTGCAGCTGTGAGAAAGTAAAATGTATTCTTTGGTTAACAAATACTGATAAACGCAGTCTTTCTCGCTGCCATTTATGTAAAAGGAAAATCTGAAAAGATTCACATTGGAGGTACAAGTAACTTTTTCTCAATAATTGGAAAATGGTTAGAGAATTGCAGAATTAACTTCAGAGTTAAAATAAAATCATACCTGGAATAAAACAGCATTTTTACTGAGGATGACATTGATGCTTTTGGAAGCACATCACTCACTACATTTAAATGCCCTTTGTTGCAAAGTGCAATGGTAAAAGTCCAAAAATATGCATAAGCTTTGTGATGCTGAGCACTGAAAAGTCTAAAGCTTATACTTTTCTCTTAAAGAATGGAATTAATTAGCTTTTATTTTAAACTGAAAAAAGAGAAGTGACCAAACATGGGACTCGCTTTAGGCAGAATATTAGGTTGAACAGGAAACATTCCTAGAAAACAGATTTATATCAGAGTCTCTAATGGAGAAAGTTATGGGATCTACTTTCTGCATAAGAGCTAAGTGGCAAATGGATTCCCAAAAGAAAGGGCAAAAGTTTTGGCTACTTTTGCTCTGAAGATATTTGAACACGCAGCTCCTCTTCTCAAGGAAAATCATTTCATCTTTATTTTTTCCTGCCAAATTTGAACAGTGAATGTGAGATTCATAGGGGATAAAAGAGGAAAGACCACAACTCAAAAATGCAAAAATGATTGAGTCCTACATTCAGCTGCAAGTTGAGTATGGCTTTTGCTGTCTATTTCTACAATTTCTACTCTTTTTTTTTTTTTTTTTTTTTAACTTATTTTTTAAACAAATCATAGAAAAGAAGCAAAGAAGCAAGAAACACTTAGGCTACCTGCTGCTGTTTTGAATGTATGGCGAATATTATTTATGAGCATGACACATCATTTTTTATTTTCTGTCTATACTATATATTCATAATGAAAATACATTTTAAAGTACCATTCCAGTGTTGTTAACCACTAATTATTTTTCTTCCCTGTTTTTGGTATCTCTCTTACAACTTGTAGAATTACTCTTATTACTAATACCAAAGTTAAAAATCTGTTGTTTGTGAAATATTTCCTATATTTAATGTGACCTACAAAAGTGCATATTATAAAGATGTCAATAAAAACCCAGCGTGAAATTATAGGTGGAATACTGTGATGAAAGTTATTGGACTGATATGAGAAAGAGAATTTAAAAGTTCTGATTAGAATTAGTGCTTTCTGCTTATTCTAATTAGATTTGTTTTGCTCAGCATTAATCTGAAGGAAGTGAAGACTGTAAAAGACTGTAACAACTCTATAAACTTCATAGAATGACATTGAATTTATTTTAATTTTCTTCTAAATAAAAAGGACTTAATTGTTAGAAAGAAGTTTAGTAGGTACATTGAATGAAGCTTTTTCATTTTGAAGTCAGAAATTATTTCAAATTTTTACAGATATTGTAATTATTTATTGACACAAATGTAAATGACCACAGCGTGCTACTCCGTAATGTTTATATTTGAAAAACAAAACAGAATAATTGAGATGGAGCATTAAATACACTTATATTTGAAGAGTGTTTTTAAAAATATTTGGCAGAGACTACATAAAAACAGGAAAAAAATATGGAAACTTCTTTTGGAGTGGTTAAAAAGCTATCCATTTAGAAAATACAACAGTGCATTTTGAGTATGGGTCAATCTACTTAGAGGTAAAGTTGTTGTCTGAAATATAAGAGGAGGTAAAAACTTGTCCTAGTATTGTACTGTTTCTATTCATACAAGGCAAAGCAAATGCTACAATATTTGATGGGTAAATTCTGGCAGTTAAATTATCAGAATATAAAAGAATACTTAGAAATAATTATTCAGATATGAGTACTGCTTTTTTATAGAAAACATACAGCCCAGATTTACTGGGAAAACTACATACTGTACATGGTCCTTGTGCAATTTGACAAATAAAATCAATGCCATACAAAGCCAGGAGTTAAATTAATTTGTTGTTCAGAATTATTTTCTGGCAAATATACTTCATGCCCTAAGATTTAGTTATCTGGTAGTTTAGTAACATCTATTGAAATATTTGAAATATGCTTCATAGAACCATGCTTCATAAGGGACAAGTTTCATACAGCAACTGGTTGCTCCTGATTATACTATTTGGCTTGGTTTTGTTTGCTTATTTGCTTTTAAATTGGATGAATAAAACAAAGTATTTCATCTATTGCTTATGTTATTTATCACATGGACAAGCATCCTAACATTTTTCACAATTATTCCTGTGTGGACTGAGAGTTGGCAGGTTAATCCATGCAATTAGATCGTATGCTTATTTACCTTCCCAATCACAAGGTAATTCAAGCATGTATAGTACCTAATGCTACTGCTTTTACTGTGTGTCAAATATACTTTCTGGGTGGATGGATGTAACATCATTTGCAGAAATGACATAAAAAATATTAATAAACTCTGAAAGTGCTTTTCATGTTTAAGCTTAATGATACTTGCATTTTAAACACAACTGTAAAAAACCATTATAGTTGCAAAGGGAAACACACAAATCAGAAAATACTAGACTGTAAATAATGTGTGGAATCTTAATTTGTGTTCTTTTGCATAAGCAGTATAATACAGTTTTTAATTAGACACTCATGTATTGCTTTGTCCATGAGACACTTGCATCATTCAGCACACATGAATAGCATTCAGTAAGTAAGCGACTATTCAATATTTTATTTTCTCCTCATTATCCACTGAGTAGCCTTAGGCCACTATTCAAATGCTGATGTGGAGACAGAATTATTAACTTCTTCATGGATTTTTTTATGGCATTCATCATTATAACATCTGAATGCTTCAAAAATAGTATTTAATTTCCCTTCACAGAACTTCTAAAAAGTGAGAGGATATTACTCCTATTCAGTAGTTGGGGAACTGAGGCACAGTGATATAAGTAACTGAAGTTTATGACAATTTTGAGATTTCAAAGCTCTGTTTGATTTAAAAAGATGCTAAGTTTTGGAGAATTTCATTTACTCAAAGCATAAATCCCATTAATTTCAATTGCATCGGGAGTTGCACATCGCTACAGAACGAAGTTCCAGGGCCAGGGATCAAATGATGAAATGCACACGTCTACATTGCAGATGATGATAGCTGAATTAGTTATACTTGACTCCCTTTATTCAGTGCAGAGAGTTTTAAGATTTGGTTAATCTCATCTGTAGTGAGACATTCCTCAGGTATGGCATGAGATAATGACCAATGCTTATGTATGAGGGCTGCTGTGAAAGTAATGTCTCCTATTTAACTGTGTTGGTCCATGACATCAGAGGCAAACATTGGTCATATGGCAGCAGAGTTTGAACCTTCCTGCAATGCTGGGATTGCCATGCAACAGATGGAAGCAGAGAGGCAGTCTGACAAACTGGCATTTGACATGGAATTGTATATGATGCAGAGGTGTGTAATTGAATTCCTCCATAAGAAAAAGACTGCAGCTATCAACATTCATTGATGCTTGCTGAATGCTTATGGAAACCAAAGTTAACAGTGTGACATTTCAGTAATGGCAATAGCAACACGAGAGAGAAGCCATGTTCCAGATGGCCGTGGAGATTTTTACAAGCTGCATGCAAGCTCTTGTTCATTGCTGGTGAAAATGCATAACTAATGGTGAATAATGTGATGGTGAAATAATGTTTTGCAGCTGAGAACTTGCTCTGTCAAATAGTGCTATTGTACTTATTGTATCTGCTGTAGTTTCCATGGAAATAAATAGGAGTCATTACTTTCAGAGCAACTTACATAGTGGGCTTGCATAGCCAATACACAGAAATAAATCTGTGATTTATCATAGTAGTCCTTGAAGATATTAGTGGGTTATTCAGAGGTGACACACAGCTGTGTTGGCCCAGTCAATAACTCATTAATGTTCTAGACAGTGTTCTCCTTAGGTATATGAGTAGACTATTCACCAGACAGTAGTCTGCTGCTCACAAACCAGCAGTGCTCTGGAAAAATACCTGGCACTCTTGCATCAGCCAGTCAGTCAGACAACCAAAAGTCAAAACCCTGTAAGAGTACTTCCCCAACGTAAGCTTGGGGTAGATCTCATTGGCTTATCCAGGAGTGCTGCCTGGATAATAAAATGTCTAACATTGTGATAAATAGCATGAAAGGCTGATAATTTTCTGAAATGTTGCTTATCTGTTGGTAAGACTAATCAATAATAGTATTGTGCTTGCTTACACGAGGTGGCTTTTCCCTTTCCCACTTGCTTATGCTTGCATTGCTGATTTCACTCAGGCTTAAGTACACTGGCAATCAGTGTATGCAGTTATAAAAAAAGCCATGAAGCATGGTCTGATGCTATTTTATTGTCTCATACCCGAAGAACACTGTTATCTTGGTACATCATCTTAAAATACTTTTTTTTTTCTTTTTTTTTTTTCTTTTTCTGTCAAAGACAGAAAGATCCTTTACAGATAAGCTCAGGTGAAGATGTCCAAATGTGAGATGACAACTACCAGGTGAAAGGAAACACACTGTGATACTTTCTGTCTGTGGTGAGTTGGTGAGAAAGATATAGTGAAAAAGCTGATTTCAGTGATTTGCCCAGTTCTAATTGTGATGGTTGTAGCAATGATGCTAAAGGTACAATTCTGTCTCCCAGAAAGTGCATGAGAAAGAAATTTAAGTCATCTAGGCAACACAGTTTTTTCTCTCTTAACTTCAATTTCTGTCAGGATTCATATCACTTAAAAAAAATATATAGAAAAAATAAATGAAAAAAGTTTTCTACAGAAAACTCTCTATTTAAATATGACATTTTGTAATGTGTACTACATCTGTACATAAACAATTAATTTCATTTTCTGTTGTAGACTCTTCCAGCTGAAGAATAAATTGTTGGATAAATGGTTGCACCCTACAGTCATACCCTAGCTCCTCACCTGAAAGTTCATTCTTGTTATCTCTCTATTCTCATTCTTTGAATTAAGGTTTGGCATTATTAATGTGTGCATTTCAAAATTATTTTCTTACTTTTTGTCTAATGAATAAAAGGAAACAGAACTGGCAGTTTCACATACTAACCTCACTAATTCTTAGATTCGGCACTTTGTGTAATAGTAATCTTAATGATTAATACTGTAGGGTAAGAAAGTAATTCATAATCCTAAAATGGAGTAAACTACAAGTGGAAAGAATGAAGTAATTCCCTTAAAAGAATCCAGTGAATTTAGTTGCTAAGATTGAAAAATGGATATTGTGACTGCAAATGGATGCTATCTCATAACTTACCCAAAGTAGCTTTCCATGTCAAGAAACACCCTCCTGACTGCATGGTTCCTTATCTACTCTGTGTAAGAGCTGCAAAACTAATTAAAAATAATCCACTAGCAATTCTTTGAATTTCATGTATATATACATATATATCATGTCATTTATAACTCCATAGGGACACAGATTTGCAGTTTGCATATTTCTATGAACTAAAATTCTGATTTTGTTTTATATTTTGCTATTCAAGTTGACAATATTTATTTCTATAAGCCTCTTTTTATAACTGCTATTTTCAGTCCAGTTACAAAATTTAATTGCACAATCTACTCATTTTTTGAAATTCACTGTTATATTTAACACATGGTTTGTTCTGTGCCTGTTTTCCATGACTGGCAGGTTGATGGAGTTAATGAAACAATCAAGAATTACCTTTCTTATACTGAATAGCAGTTTACAGGGTAAATGGTAGGTGTGATTTATTTCAAGTCACTACATTCGAATCTTTCTTTATATATTTACACTTGTGAAAATACCTCTCGTATACTAAAAATTGGACCATGTGACCATGTCTTCTGAAGGCTTGTAGTTACAGAAGTTCCTTGATCAACAAACTTGCAAAGTGTGACCTCAGTAATTAATGCAGAGAACTGAAACAATATCAAATTCTACTGTGAAATAAATAGTATTAGTAGTAAATATATATATAGCAAACTGAAACAATTTCTGATTCTGAATGGAAATCTACCTTTTTCTTAAATAATGTTTTTAATTCTACTGATATATAGGATAAATCGTTTGTTCACAGACAAAAGCTTATTATATCAAATCAGTGACAACTACCAGTTAAGAGTGCTTTGGTGGGTATAGTGTTTTGCAGTGTTCATAATCAGTTATTGAAGGGCAAAGAAATGTGGGACTGCATTAAAGAACAAATTGCAGGCTGCAAAGGTTGCATCAGAATTTACAGCGTGTCATTTTTTGAATGTACTGTTGCAAAGCTGTGAATCAGAAAAAAAATATTATGTAGCAGGACAGTGGAATCATTCTAAATGTTTTAACATCAGTATGATATATTACAAAGCTACGTTTTACAAAGTCTTACTTGAAAGCGTTGAGAATATTGAAATGAAAATGAATTCATCTGTATCTGCAACAGGACATCGGTATTCCAACTGTAATTGAACATACATAACATTATATTTATGGTGCCTCAATAAACCTTTGGAACATACTGTTTTCAGAAATCTAAGCAGCAAGTTAAGGTCTCGTACAAAGTGTCATGGGATTATCTGGA
Source organism: Pavo muticus (assembly GCA_016647715.1). Lineage (NCBI taxonomy): Eukaryota > Metazoa > Chordata > Aves > Galliformes > Phasianidae > Pavo > Pavo muticus. Next base: position 323,664 of record JACDJE010002437.1, read on the forward strand.
CCAGTCTATGCCCATGACAGGGACAGTGGGCCCAAGGGCGCCCCCTTCCCAGCCCCCNGGAAAGGAAAGAAAACGAACAGACCTTTAGGGAGGTAAACTTATTTTACTAACTATAATATAATGCAATCTAATTAAGACAGATAAATGAAACAAAGTGGAGAGAGAGAGTTATCGGAGCACCTGCCTCTTCACCAGTTGGGAAGAAGAGACCACCCTAAGCCCGTCCTTCCATGACGTGTAGGGACAGGTAGCCGGATAGAGTGTTAACACTTTAACTCCCAATGGACTACATGATGTTATGATGTGGAATACTGAAAACCAAAAATCACAAAACCGTGACAACAAAGATAATTTATTCTGTATACAGTAGTGTCTGTGGATGACTAGAGACTGTCTCAGATAACAACAGAAAGGAGAAATTCTCAGAACATTAAGAACACTTAAATATTTGGTAACTAGCTAAATTAGAGCTGTTTGGATAAATCCCTTTAATAGATTTAAACTTTCAGTGTTATTAATTCAGAATACATTTCTTAATTTTTAATAGAACTTTGAGTAAATACAATAGTACTAAGTGGATAATTTATAGACTAGATGTATAATGTAGAAATCAATGACAGAAAACAAGTGAAAAATACAAGATATACATAATCTCATTAATACTCACATTTTAAACTGTATAAAAGGCAAGAAGGTAAAATGAGTGTGAGAAAAAAATAGTAGCTTTAAATGCTAATCATTAAGACGAGAGGTTTAGGTTAGATATTAGGAGGAAGTTTTTCACACAGAGGGTGGTGACGCACTGGAACAGGTTGCCCAAGGAGGTTGTGGATGCCCCATCCCTGGAGGCATTCAAGGCCAGACTGGATGTGGCTCTGAGCAGCCTGGTCTAGTGGTTGGCGACCCTGCACATAGCAGGGGGGTTGAAACTAGATGATCATTGTGGTCCTTTTCAACCCTGGCCATTCTATGATTCTATGATTAGTTTTAAACCATTCAGAAGTCTAAGGGGCAATTTAATAAGTTCTTTTTTCATACACAGAAACAGTCTCTGTGAATGTTCATGATATTCACTTCTGAGTACATCACAGATTTTGATATTACAATAAGATTTATCTCGCTTAGGGTTTGTAATTTAGATTTTTCATTACTGCCAACAGACTAAACGTAAGCATTTCCCTCTTAATCTATAATATTACAGTTATAACAGCATAACCTTCTAACTGTTGTAATAAATATATAGTCCATTCTCATTTGGGACTATAATACATATTCAGATATTATGTATTTTTACTTCTGCACTACCAATTTCATAGCAGATTTTGGTTGATTTAATAGTAATGTGTCCCTATGCATACGTCTCTGCTATAGTAATACAAAAAAAAAATTAGCGCAGATATAAGTTATTGTACTGGCTGCTGTAAGTGTGAAGAATATGGGTTCAGGACCTCTGCAGAAGTAAGAAAAATCTTTATTCTGACTATTAGAGACAGTTAAGCACAACAGATGAATTTCTTCAGGATGTTCACAACTTCTCAATTCAAGGAAGAGCTCTATTTGAATAAATTATGGTTTGAATAAATAGTGTGGTTCATCAGTAGAATAAACTATAAATGATTCTAATCCAAAAGAAAATTGAGACTAGTGTTCAAACACGTTAATTACCAATCAAGTTAATTAGACATCTAGAGCTGAACTATAGTGACACAGTGTTGATTTACTCCAGCTGAGCATCTGGTTTACGATACCAGTTTATACAGCTCTGCTTATATGAAGTGTCTTGAAGATCATACACAAGAAAGAAACAACAACATAATGATGTGCAAGAAAAAAATAAAAAGAACTGTATTTTTGTTCAAAAGTCTTTCTCCAGATCGCGTACAAGGTAAAAATGAATAATTTAACATAATTAAAGTACTTGTTCTAAGCAATTGTTACAAGAGTTACTAGGTCTTTTAATAGCAATATGATCAGATGGCACATATATATTTGAGATCATATAATCAAAGAATCATAGAATCATAGAATGGCCAGGGTTGAGAAGGACCACAGTGATGATTTGGTTTCAATCCCCTTGCTGTGTGCAGGGTCACCAACCACTAGACCAGGCTGCCTAGAGCCACATCCAGCCTGGCTTTGAATACTTCCAGGGATGGGGCATCCACAGTGCTCTTGATGTGTTTGAGACATCTCCTTTTTCACATATAAACTTCTGTGTAGCTGTTACTAAATTTTATTATACTTCTTTCTCACTGAAGATAGGTAGTTAGACCAAGGAATTGTTGGTCAAAAACTACAGAAAAAAAATATAGTAAATTAGACATGTACATGAAAGCTTCCCACCAAGAAGGTGCAGAAGTTTTGGCCCTTTCTCTGTCTAAAAATTATTTTACTCCACAGGAAACATTCTAATGGATCATTCAGTGGATTATTCAATGACTTTCCTTTCTACTTTTTCCAGCCCAAATGGCCTGAAATCCATAATGTAACCCTAACACAGTTATGATTCTCTGCATGAGGAAATGATTCTTGGTGTTTGTTCAGAATCTATTTTTTACTTTCTTGTCAATTTATGTCATTATCCTGTCATCTGTAAGTAATTGGGTATAATAACTCAAGCACATATCATACGCTCAAGAAAGGAACTTTGGTTGTGCAGTTCAGTGTTCTTCAAAATGTCTTATTGTATGGCATTTTCAGGTTTTAGAAAGGCTGACTACACTAAAGAAAGGAAAATACAACTCCTTTTCCTACACTTTACACAAAACTTTCTTCAAAAAGGTGATAAAATCGTGACATATGTCACACACACACTCAAAAAAAAAGTCTGGGAATTTTTTTATTTTTCTAGTGTGCATGTTTTAGTTGAAGTAATCTGCCTTAGAGCCTCTCTATCCTCTTCTGTCTTTTATAATTATTTCTTTCTCTGTTTATTATATATGCGAACAGAGAAAAAACCTCTGAGACACTAAAAAGATGTCCCCTAGGCAGATTGTGGTGACCACTGTGAAAGAAGTGGTGCAAATAACTTTCATCAATTAGTAAATGTAATCAAATAGTGAATAGTATCAACTAGTTATTACAATTTTTTTTTATAGCAGAAGCTTCCAGGATAATTTCAAGCTTGAGGAAAAGTATGTATATATATTTTTATGTCTGTTGTAGTAGTGAAGAAAAGACCAAAAAAATCTATTTTCTGAAATGTAAAAAGAAAAAGACAAAACAAGAATAAAAAGAAATTCTGAATAAGATTCTAAAGTAGAAATTTCTTGGTTCCCTTCTAACTGAAAAAAACCACTGAGTTGAATTAGTGTGAGTCAATCTTGCTTTCTGATTCACAATTTTCTGTATCACTATTAAAAGATTTGGAATGAATGACCTTCATTGATGATTGAATGATGAATCTGATACTTGAAAACGTTTCATTGATCTTAATAAAATTCTATACAGAATCAAACTCTTCGACATTTAGGACAAAAAAAGCTGTGCTGATATGCAATAGTTAAAGATTATCTATCTATTATCTAAGATAGATACGTTCTGAATAATTTATAAATATAAATAACATCAATTAAAAAAGCAAGTGTTTCACAAGTTCTGAAATAAAAATAATAATAATGGTTAAATTAATGCTAAATCTGTGGTAAAATATCCAGTTAAAATAATTTTTTTATATATACTTTCATCTACTTGAAATTCACAGGCATTAGCCCCCGTTCTGAGGATAATTCCCGAAGTTATTCTCCTACAGCAAATTCATCTCTTGTGTTAAAAGGTTGTCTTTTCCTCAACTTATCATCATAGGAGTTTTGGAATTGTGCCATTCTCTTCTGCCCACATCCTATTTAGACAATTACATTTTTTTTACAGTGTCTTTGTCATAGTTTTCAGGGTCATGGAAAGTACACGGAATTACATTGCGTCTACATATGTGGCACATTTATAACATCGGAGGCAAGGTTAAAAAACAGAATATACTGGTGAAGCTCATGCTATTCTGAAAAAAACAACAACAATATTTTTACAAAATTGTAATAAGAGATATACAGACTAGATAAATGTTTATTTTTAATAAAGTAGTTGATACAGGTTTAGAAGAAATCTTACACTTTCAGTTTGGATCAAAAATATAGATATAAAACATGTAAGTATTGATTGGGACAATTGGAAGAATAATATTTCAGGTTAGAATTATCTACCATAATATTTCTGCTAGAGAAAAAATCAGCTCTTGTCCTGTTACACACCATCATTAACTACCTGAAAATTAGAATAAACAGTGTATTAAAGAAACTTGCAGCTGAAAGTGCAATCATCCATGGAAAAGAATACAAATGTTATTAGAAAGTGCAGAAAATTGTTAAGAAAATCCAACTTAAAAAAAAAAAAAAAGCTAATTATTGGAAAAGAACATTCTAAAATAAATCCTTCTGAAGAAACATGAAACCTGGATAATAATAAGAGCAACAATTAAAACTTATTTTTCACTAAGATTAAAGATAGTCAGAAAATTGCCAGCAATTTTTTTTTTCTTAGGGTATGCAATTTATTGATTCTGTGAATGTTTCTTGGAGGAAGAAGTAATTTCCAACATCTTATCTTTTTCCTAAATCTTTCAGCATTGTTAAAATATCATATTTTGACCTTTCACAAACACACACACACACAAAAATTATGTAAAAGTGTTAGTTAATTATAGATTGCTTGTCATTTAGAAAGTTAAAATTTTAACATTTGGAAAATGTCAAAATCAAATCTTTGAACTGACTTAACAGTTGAATGGAATTATTGCTTGATAATCTTATTTTTTTAAATTGTCTTCTTTCTTAAAAAAATAAAAATCCAAACCTTAAAAAATTTGTGACAGTATTGACATTTCCTATCCAGCTCTAAATGTGATACATCAAGAGGATAAATAACCCAAGGTCAATGCAGTTTTTGACATCATGAGCCACAACATCAAATAACCAGTCATTAAAGTATCAGTCACTGTCTATCCTGTCTATTAAGACTACACATATAATATTTCATACATTTCTCAGCATTTCATTATCTGATTGGAAAAGAAAGTGAGGGAATAGGAAACAATTGAATGGAGTTGGAAAAACAATTAGCATGATTAGAAAAATTAGAAATTCATTTAAGAAGAAAGGTCACTAACACCTGAATATTCAGAGCTTAACGATCAACATGCAAAGCTTGGCAGCAAATTTAAAAACGATAAATTTAAACACTTATTTATACAATGTCTGATTAACATTTGAGACAAAAAACAACAACATATAATTAATTACTATAATATATATAGCATATAACATATATATATTAATTAATAAATAATTAATACCAGAGGCAGACTATATAGACGAAGCTTGCTTTGAAAATAATGCCTTCTATTTATTTCCATGAAAACCACAACAGAGCACAATTTGACAGAGAAAATTCTCATCTCAAAAACAGAAACTGAATATATAAAGTATTTCTGCAATTAGTGGGTTTTTTTTTTCTGTTGTATGAAAGCTTTAGATATTTTCTCTCTGTTCATTAATAATATTCTTTTAAGAAAAGAAAAAAAAACAGTAGGTAGAATGTGCTAGATTTTGAATATTTTGTAGAATAGTCTGAGATTCTTAGCAAACATATTAAACAAAACAAACCCATGTAAAACATACTGAAATATATGCCACTGGGCATATATTTGGTCAATAGGAACAGATTATATAGTAACAATGGAATACGTACTTTTAATACATTTTAGTAAAAGATCAACTGATAAAAAGATAACACTAAAGATTTTTTCCCAACATATCTACATAAAATGCCTTAAAATAAAATCTAATTTCATAAGCACTGATAAAGTATCTTTTCTGATAAAGTTTATCAAGTTAAAAATATGATAAATAAATACATCAATTATTACAGGTTTCAGCACTTTCCTTTTTTTCTTTTTAACAAAACTTGAACAAACTTTGTGGTCATGATAGCACAGCTGAAATTTTTAGCAGAAATGTACTTGAAATTTCAGATGCTAATAAAAATATATAAAGCTGGTCTCTATAGGTTCTTTTGAAAAAAAAAATCCCTATTATTTCTAAACTCAGAGTAGCTAGTGAAATAATTATTATACTGTGGCAAGTAAATGCTTCATAGAGAAATTGTTTGAAACTTCTCTGTATTTCAGTCTTCTTTCCAAATCAGGACGCAACCAAAACTTTCAGTCCAGCCTGTGTTTAAAAGTCATATCTCATCTTCTTCCAGTAAAAGAGAAGGAACATAAATATGTCTGACCCAAGTAAGCAACCTGCAAGTACCCTCCTCCTTTCTCCCAAGTGAAATATCAAAAGTCTGCACTCAAACTTTACACGTCCTTTCTTTCAGAGAACAAAACAACCGGAATATGAAAGTGACGAAGAAGCCACTAACAAGCCTTAAGAAATAAACATTGCTGCAGTTCTTCTGCAGTGACTCTTTTGCAAAATCTCACCAAAATTTAAATAGGTGTTGGTGAGAACTTTATGAAAGCACCTCTTAATACACCTCATGCTGGTCTTTCTTACAGTGATTTTAATAGGCAATTTATTAAAACAAAATTATGTCTGCTACTAGAAGAGGAAATACTGTAAATTCTTTTATTTTGTACCAGACCTGTCTTGAAACAGATTTTGTTAAAATTAACAACTTAAATATTATATTGTAGTCACTGAAAAACAAAACTAAACTCTCTCTTTTTTTTTTTTTTTTTTTTTTCTTTTTTTGATTTAAGTTACTTGCATTTCAGTAAATTAAATTCGCCAGCATACAAATTTACTTCCATGGTCATCAACATCTCGTAATTGTCAAAATTACACATAAACATATATGACTTCTAAGGGGAAGATAATATACTTCAGTTTTAAGTAGACAAAAAGCTCCTGCTATTCAGGATCACTATTGATATGCAGTTCTGTGGAGGCCTTTAATAAGAATCATTCAGAAAAGTCTGAAACCAAATCAACCACTGTTGAGATTACTTTTCTTGATTTTATTAGTAGTGGACCCATAGTCATTGAAAAATTTCCAGGATTCATAATTACATTCATGACTCAAGATACAGAGATAATCATTATGATTTGATTGCCATAATTTATCATAGTACATTTGGGTAAAATGGAAACACGGCATAGAATCACTTCAAATAAGTAAAAATGCAGAAAATGCTAGAAAAGAGACAGTAGACTGAGAAGAATATAGAGAGCTTTAGTTATTATATTCTTGCACTTGCTCTTTATTCTTTTTTTAAGAAAAACTTTCAGTTCCGTTTTTTGACAAAAAATCACATTCTTGCTTGAAAAGCTCATTCTATAGAAAATAAGGATGATTTCAAATGTTATTAAATAAAACAACAAACATCTTAAGAGAATCTCAGAGCAATATTGAAAATTACTGAAAAAAAAAGAAAACAGTTTGTAAGTTCTTCCCGTTACTGAGTTAAAAAAAAATCTGTACGTTTGTGGTGTGTGAGCCCTCCTGCCAATATTACGTTACATTTTGTTACCATGTCACATGTGGCAGCAGAAGAGCAATCTGACAAAATGGTGTCCAGCATGGAAGAGAGTACGAAGAAAAGGTGTGTCACTGAATCAAAGACTCCCTTTGGTTGAGCAGGATATGGTTAGAGACCATCTAGCCAAAATCAATAGACACAAATCCCAATAGGATAGGGTCCCAATAGGATGCACCCGTATGTGCTGAAGGAGCTGGCAGAAGTGATTACTGAACTGCTCTCTATCACTGTTGAAAATTCTTGGAGAACAAGAAAGGTGCATGAGGACTGGAGGACAGACAATGTCACTCCAGTCCTCAAAAAGGGCAAGAAGGTTGATCTGGGAACCTACAGGCCAAGCAACCTTTCCTCTGTCCCTGGAAAGCTGATAGAACAACTTGTTCTGGCTGTCATCTTCAAGCAATTGGAAGAGAAGAAGGTTATCAAGAGTAGTCAACATGGATTTATCAAGGGGAAATCATGCTTGACCAATCTTGTAACCTTCTACAATGTCATCACTGGCTGGATAGTTTGGGGAAGAGCAGTAGATATTGTGTACCTTGACTTCAGCAAGACATTTGATGCCGTCTCCCACAACATCTTTGTAACGAAGCTTGGAAAATGTGTGATAGATGAGTGGAATGAAGTGGGTGGAGGATTGGCTGACTGGCAGAGTTCAGGGAAGTTGTGATCAGTGGTGTAGAGTACAGTTGGAGGCCTGTAACTAGCAGTGCTCCCAGTGGGTCAGTGCTGGGTCCGGCCTTGTTCAGCATCTTCATCAGTGACCTGGATGATTGGATAGAGTCCACCCTCAGAAGTCTGCCAATGATACAAAGCTGGGAGGACCAACTGACGCTTCTGATTTTGCCATTCAACAAGAGATGAGCAGACTAGAGAGTTGGGCAGGAAGGACTCTGATGGGGTTCGACAAAAGCAAGTGTACAGTCCTGCACCTGGGGAGGAATAACTGCATGCATCCGTACAGGTTAAGGGATGACTTGCTGGAGATGAACTCTGCAGAGAAGGACCTGGGTATCTGGTGGATAACAGGTTGGTGTCTTGTGGTGCATTAAAAAGAGCTTAGCCAGCAGGATGAGGGAAGTGATTCTACCTGTCTGCTCTGACCTGATGAGGCCACATCTGGAATACTGTGTCCAGTTCTGGGCTCCTCAGTTCAAAAAAGACAGGGATCTCCTAGAAGGAGTCCAGCAGAGAGCCACGAAGTGGATAAACACCTGGAGCAAATCTCATATGAGGAAAGTAACCTGGGTCTGTTCGGCCTAGAGAAGAGAAGACTGAGAGAGGATCTGATTAATGTTTATAAATATCTAAAGTATGGGAGGTAACTGAATGAGGCCAGACTCTTTTCAGTAGCGTGTAGTGATAGGACAATGAGAAATGGCCAAAAACTGGAACATAAGAAGTTCCACACAAATATGTAAAATAACTTCTTTATTGTGAGGGTGACAGAGCACTGGAACAGGTTGCCCAGAGAGGTTGTCTCCTTCTGTGGAGATATTCAAGAACTGTCTGGATGTCTGCCTGTGTGACTTATTGTAGGAAATCTGCTTTAGCAGGGGAGTTGAACTCAGTGATCAAATGGTCACTAGTGGTCCCTTCCAACCTCTGCAATTCGGTGATTATGTAATTCCTCCATGTGGAAAAAATTGCACCCACCCTCTGATATTCATCAATACTTGCTGAATGTTTATGGATCTCAAACAATGGATGTGAACAAGTGAGGTGGTGGGTGGTATGTTTTAGCAGTGGCAACAGTGATGGTGGGTCACCTCCACTGATGCAGATTTTTACAAGCATGGTAGGAAGCCTCTTTTTAACAGCTTGTGGAAATGCACAGCTATTGGGATGACTATGTTGAAAAGTTGTGCTTTGTAGCTGAGAATTTTCTCTGTCAAATAATGGTATTGTGCTCTTTGTATCTGTTGTAGTTTCCATGGAAATAAATAGGAGGCATTACTTTCAATGTGACCTACATAGAATACTGAGTTACAAAATGTTATTCTAGTTAAATACTTGACCAAATAGAAACAATATTGTATGAATGGATGGACAGGTGGATAAATAGATGAAGAGAAGTAGATAGATAACCCAAAGATACATCGAGATTAATGCATAGTTTGTATTAAATATATTGTGCAATACTTATACATGAGCATTGAACAACCAAGATATTTTCCTAAACAAAGTTTTTCGTTCAAAATCTGAATTAATGTTTACCAGATTCTGGAAATAAAATTTTCCCCATAGTCTGGCTTGCTGCTCTAAATAAGAACACACATGAAAATTAATTCTAAAAAAAAGCTAACATTTAATTTTGGCATAAGTGAAAAGGCATTTTAGCAAATTCTTTACAGTGCTCACCTGATGTTACAAAATGAATTTTAACTATTTTTACAATAATCTTAGAGTTATTAATGGAATTACTCAAGCTCTTACTCCACCATTTCAACATTAAAATATTTCTGTCTTGAATACTTATTCCTTCATGTATTGAAATATTTCAATTTTCTCCATTTCACTTCCATGTACTGGATACTACACTCTTCCCTCTCAGTGTGAATCTTTCCTTCTGTGTCTCAGAACAGTCTCTCTTGAATCTTAAAACTGAATAGCACAAAAGCATTGCTTTCTTTTCAGTGTCTTAAGTAACTAGAACGCATTTTCTTCTTTGCACTCTTTAAAGAAGTTTTCAGTTCAGTTTTGGTCGCAAACTGATTTTTACTTAAGTGCAATTGTATTGCAAAAATAGATACACAGTGAACTCACTATTATTCTGATATATAGGTATTTGAGAGATCAGGATCTTAATGGGTCCTTACAAGAGGCATCCTTTGCTCTTTCTTCTTTAAACATCTCTTATCAGAAAGCAGGCACGTCTATCTGAACTGAAATCCCATTCTTCCATTTACGCAAGCTAGATATTCATCTTGCAATAACAGTTTCTCTTACAAGCCTCATACACAGCAATTTAATCTCAGCAGGGTCCTCCTTGGTTCACAAACCAATCAGTAGCAATCAGTAGTTCTTTTTTAAAAGGCCCTGCACTGCTGAAGCACCTCTAGTTCCTTTACAACATTCAGGTAGCAGTTCTCTTATTCACAGTTCCAGTTTAGATGATGGATAACTGGCTCACATTTAATGACAAAGTTACTTATGAGCAGAAAATTCTAAGTGTCTTTGGAATACTGAAAATATATAATATACGTGACATAGGATTATTCCTTTTAAATTCTGAGAATACACATTTATGCTAGGAGAAAGGTTTCATTTAGGTTTTATTCTACTTATCCCCATAACAGGATAATAGCCTTTTCTCTTCTTACATGTATTTGAATATCCTACTATTCATTTCAGTTGACAAGCATTTGTACTGTACTTGTCTAGATCAAGGTCTCAGATAAAATTCATATTTGTATAATGGAATAAAAATAAGGTCTTGATGAAGTCCTTTGTTTACAAAAATTAAATTTATCATTTCCCTGACTAGATTATTAAACACCCAAAAAACCTGATGGGTCAGCTCTATTGCTATGAAAATTTGATAGACTCTTGAAAATAGAAGCATTGTGATTGACCATAAGCACCGTAGGAAACAAAATTATCAATTAATTACCACATTGTAGAGGTTAAAGATGCAATGTCACAACTCTTCAATCTGAATGACACATAGTAAAGCTTGCAAAAGTCACTTCAAAAAATCCTTGAGATTTTTCTGTATTAAAAAACCCACAAATTTGTATCTTAAAAACATAAATTTCTAAAAGAAAAAAAATGTTTTAAATCTCACCATAGTAAATAAGTAAGATTAAACTCTCAGAGCTAGGAATTGGTTATCTAGGTACAATTGACTATGTTGTCTATTTAATAAAATATAAGATAATAAGATGGTAAGAAATACACAAAATAGATAAGTTTAAAAATGTACATTCCTACCATGTTATTAGAACATTTTAAATGGCAAAAATACAAACCTGTATGACACCCACCTCTACTTAAAATGTATGTTAATTTGGAGTGTACAACTCTACACTGAGAAACTTTCCCAGTAAGTAGCAAATTAGAAAGCACCAGAAAAATTCTGGATGACAGAATTAGAATTCAAAAAATCTCAAATCTCATAGTTGACTATCAAGTCAACTATAGTCCACCCTCCAAGTCCATATCTTTGCAGTTTAGAGATAAGAATGTGGAACTATATCAAAAGCCTTGCAGATGTACAGGTAAATGACAAAAAATGTCCTCTGTTAATCCTGTTCATTTTTTTCAGCAAAACTAATATTGCTATCCTGTTAAATGTCATTCCTTGGTAATAAGAGTCCGTAAATACCATGACACCAACAGCATCAGCTGTCACAGCGCAAATATCTATACTGAGAATTGCATAGTAAGTTTCTATTCATTAGCAAAGACATAAAAGACAGTGAATCAACCAAACCAAATTCAGAGTGTTATTCAACCATAAAATTAAAATCTTTGTAAATGGCTGACTTTGCTGATTATCCTTAGTTTCTGTCCACTCTTTAAATTTAAGGATGGATATTAACTATGTAGTAGATAAAAGGGGCCTGATTTGAAAACCATTATGCTAGCACATCAGTATGTTAAAGCTTCTTCCAGGCTAATTCAATATAATATGTTACAATAATGTAATGTCAGGCATTAGACATTTTTCAGCAGAATTTATTCTGGGTACATTCTGTAACTCTAGATAGACAACATATGATCCAAATATTTGGCAGGTGGAAGTGAATCTTATGAATTATTCATGGATGGTTAAAATCTATGAACCATTTATTATCTGCTTGGTACAACTCTATTTAAATAGAAATTGCAATTTATTTTTTTCCTGAGCAAGGCATCAAATGAAATGTTCTGACTAAAAGTAGGGGTTTGGTTGCCTGACTGTTGTTATTGATGTTGTGTGTACATGCTCTGCATCTATAATATGATATGTTCAAACATAGACTTATCCTCTCACTTTTTTCAAGATAACTAATTTCTCTTAGTTTTCCTTTTGTGAGTTATGAGATCTCTTTGAACCTAAAAGTATTATGATTCTTGAATTCAATGTTATAGGTTTTTGATATTTATTCTGGGAAATATTATACAGAAGTATCAATGAGAAAAAAATATATGGGTTGTTTTTTATTTATTGTTGCATTTCAAGCTGTTTACACTGGCCATTAGACTAGCCTGAGATAAACGAATGACACATGTTATACAGAGATATTGGAGAAGTATATTAAGTTATATCTTAGTTTTAGTGTTTATCATATGTGCAGTGCTTGTATATGTTATTTTTATGGTTATAAATACATATATATTTTTTAGTTTAGAATTTAGAGATTTTTTAATTGGAAATCCAACATATATGTATGATTCCTTTGTGGAACTGTATCTATTTTATTGAGAACAAGTCACTGTTGACATTACCATTATTAAAAATAATGTCAATAAAGTGCTTACTCTCCGTTAGAGTACAAATAATCATCTCGGTATAGCAAACTGTGTATATACTTTTATGTATGTATATATTTTTATGCATATATTGTAGTCATGCCTCTGTAACATTCAGCTCCATCTCTTACTGATTTCAAAGGGTTTCTGAAAGACTGCAAATGTATATCAAATAGATAAATCATATCATTCAAATTATTTAAATTAGGGAGAAGATTCCATGTTCCTCTAGAAACATTTTTACAGAGAACAGCAATCTGTGGTAGCAATCTGTCAAAATACAGTATAAATCCTTTCAGAAAGGAGAAGTTGCAGAAGGTAAAGTGGACTTGCAAGTTTCCCAGAAGAAACAAAAACCTTAAAACTGTCAAGATATGCCAAATAAGGAACAAATATATCTCAGTTCTTGATCTGACGTGTTTTTTATCACCTTAAATGGGATAGCTTATCTGGCTAAGGTGTATCTAAACACTACTTTCAAAGATTCAGTCCAAAAGAAGTGAAATATAAGTTCTAGCTTCAATTAAGTTAAGGTTTTAGAGAGTATCATAATAAAAAATGGGTATGGTTTTCCCTCGTGTTTCTTCCTTACCTTTTAATTCAAGAAAATTAAAAGAACTCTGCAGTATAATATAAATATATATTCTAATCTCCACTTTTAATTATGAAGAGCAGTAAATTGATAAAAATAGTCTATGATTAATAAAAAGAAGTATTTAACTAAGAAGCTGCTGACTTAGGAATTTGAGGACAGAAGTACTTTCCACCATGAGAAATAAATCTTTTGATCAAAAAAAAAAAGAAAAAAAAATTAAGAGTATAAATGCAGATTCTACCATCTTAAAACACATTTTTAAGGAAGTATTCTTCATCTAGAATTACTTAGGTATTTCATAAACAGATAAGAACATCAATATTATCAAATATTTAGATATTAAAATAGTGAAACTCTTTGAAAAATGTAGTGTGATTTTGTCTTCAACATTTGAAAGTATTTGTCTGACATTATAAACAGATGGATATTACCATTCATGTTGAGATTTATAACTGCAAACCTGCAGGGGTAGAATATTAGCCCCAGGCTGAATAGGTTGAACTGACCGAAGAGAGTACTGAAGGCTAAAATCCAAGAGTAGAATTAGGAAACTTTCTTCTCAGACACTATTCTGAAGTAAAATTTGGTCCATGTTTTCTCATTGTTCTAAGGAAGATACTTCTCTGCTAACATATGAAAATTCACCTATCTATTGTATGGATCTAATGAGTGAGACTGTCAGTAAAGGAAAGGAAAGCATCTGTAGATAATAAATTTTTGAGTACTAATTTGAAAAGCCTTTTAATTCATTGAAATCAGTACTACAGATTTAAGAGCAGGAGAGTGCATGAATACATAAAAAGAATGAGAAGGAAACAAGCTAGCAATATATTGTTATACATACCTTAATCTATTGGGAAGAAATATGTATAGGAGTGATCAAATTTAAATTATCTTTCCTGTTCAGATTTTTCTTGAAATAAAAGTGTATCTAAAAGCTGTTTGTCATATATTACAGTGCACTGAACCTGAGAGAAACACGTTTTCAACAATATTCTCTAAGAGTATTGTAAGTCTGATTTAGAATGCCTTTTTTTCCCAGTTTTAATTTATAATTTTTTTTTTCATTATGATTTGGGAAGTAGTGCTTAGAAAGTAGTCAATAAATTAAAACATCTGTCTGCACTTATAATGTATTTGTTTCACAGCTTGAAGTTTAGACTGGAAATATCTCTTTCTTTATATGTCAACAGCACAGTAAAAATTATACTCAATTTATATTTCTTTGACAAACAGATATACTCTTGCTATCTGCAGGAGTCTTTCTTGGAACTATTTGGTATTCTTGCGAAGGAAATAGGTCTTACAGACTTCTAGCATGGAAGAAATTTTCTGTAGGTTTTTTTGAAAGATTTCCTTTTCTTTATTATTTTATGTGCTTGTTATCCTTGAGCTAACCAGTAGTTTTGTAAGCTAACATAGATATGTTGTCTCTTTTATGAGAAATTTATACACCAAGAACAGTACAGATGGCCCTCATACCTGATATAAATTGTCATAACTCAGCTAAAACACCGCACAGTTCTTACTCCATCAGTTGGAAAAAGACTACGATATACATCATAACTACCTTAATTATCTGTAAATAAGGTTTATATGCAAAATTACACTTCTAACACTTCTAATAAAAAACATGAGGCTACATAGATAGATTAAAAAGTAGTATTCTAAGTGTTCATTCATGTTAGCATGATAACATTTACTTTTCAGAACTTCAGTGAGTATTTTCCAATTTGAAGGGAATTTCTGGTGAGAATTTGAAACCATAACCTCTACAAAATACATGTACAATTCTCAAGGTGATTGTATTGCATAGAGAAACTATGGCTCTCCTGTCACAGAATTAGAATTGGAGACAGATAAGACTTGCTTATTGTGAGTATGACAAATGACAGAAGAACAATTTATTTTCAGTAGCCTGGGAAATTATAAACTTACCTGCAATCAACTCAGTAAATTGTTGTTGTTATTAAATTATTTTTCCTAAATAAAACATAATGAATATTGGCATCAGCATGGTTTATGTTTACTCCCTTATCTAGTTACCATGGGATTGTATAGTTCCCTAACAACACATTGTCTTGCTCCAATTTATAGGAGGGAGATGAGGTTCTTTTAATGTATGTAGACCCGACGTGAGATTAAGAAACAACGGTTCAAATGTTGGTCTGACCAGGTTTATTACAAATCCTAATTAGGGAGATGGGGAAGTGGAGGATGGACACAATTATGAATTAAGGTGATGGGGGAGGGAAGGCGGGCGATAGAAAAGATAGGAAAGAAGCAAGAATTGCGTAAAGCGGGGATAGTCACCACCAGGATCCAGCGGAGGTCCCGTTGTCCGATGGTCCAGGGCAGAAGCTCAGGGGAGGAGGGCAGCAGCAGCATGGCCAGTCTTAGGCAGCAAGACGGTGCAGGTACCAGGTAGGTCCAGGAAGAAACCGCGGGGCAAGTCCGGGAGGAAGCAGCAGGTCTCCGGTAGCAGGCACAGGAGAGTCCGTCAGCATGCAGGCATTCCGTAGTGAGGAATCTGATGGCAGACACCTTTCTTCTTTGGGAGAGAGCAGCAGCAGCATGGCTGGCCTTAGGAAGCAAGCAGGTGGAGCGCAGAGCAAGTCCAGGAGGGAGAGAGGCAGATCGTGAGGCTTCTCATGTCAGAAAACCTCCTTGTTCTTCTTCATGAGGAATCTGTTGTCAGAAAACCTATAAACCATGGTTGTTTGTCCCTTTTTTATCCTTCTTTTTTATTCTTCTTCTTCTTCTGCCTACGTGACATTCCTGGGTGCTTGGGTAAGAGTCATGTGCAGCACCTCCTGAGAGGGCCATCTCCTTCGAGATAAGCCCACAGAAAAGACCGCTTCCCAGCCATTAATGTGAAACTTATCTCTCTCTCATTGCCCCTGGCCTTGTCCATCTGTGCCCCTCAGACAAAGGACTTCTCAACCTCTGGCCGGGGCTTGCCTGGACTTGTCCATCAGCATTCCTCAGCAAGCTTTGAGGCAATGGTATAAAATAATAATCTCTTACACACATACAAATTCAGACATGTGAAAATTTGGGCATAAATATTGAGTGAGCTGAAGTAGAAGTCATATTTATAGTATATATAACACATGTGTGTGTTTACTTGCCAATACGCATACATGCATACTCATGTTCAGGAATTTTAGGTGAGTTTTACCTTGTACATAACAGCTGAAATGCCACTTTGTTATTTAGTGGAGCTGTACAGACAAATATTCTAGTCCCAATCTTTTCCTGCTGTTTCTAATATCTTTTAGTGTTATTCTATGCCAGAAGGCTTTAGATTCATAAGTATTTCCTGTTGAGGCAAACTGATGATACATCAGAGGATGCCATTTTGGGATTGTTGTGTACGTATGTTTGTGACTATATTTGCTCTTCTTTATGATATCGATATTTTCATGATTCATATTAATCTCCTTCCTGTAAAGTTGGGTTTGTTTATTTATTTATTTATTTTTATTTTTTATTTCTCATTTCCAGAAGAAAAACAGGATATCTTAGACCTTCAAATCTCCCTGGCTAAAAGTGAATGAATAAAAATCTTGCTATATATCATAGAGTTCTGAAGAAGTCGGTTTTTGTTAGTTATTTTCCTTGTTTTGTGTGCTGTCCCTTAAAGTTTTCCTTGGAAAATCTTCAGAACAGGAAGAACAGGGGAAAGATATTATGGGAATTATTTTTCATCTCATGCACTATGGATGAAATCCTCTTTCCACTGATGGCAGTCATAGAATACCTAAAGTCAGCAGCAGACTCCAAATAATTTCTGAGACTTCTAAAACCTCAGAACAAAATTTGAGATCACTTTAAGGTATTACATTGAGCTAGAAAGAACTAGTGCTCCAGTTTCCTAGTCAAGCCTTACTCAGTGGGAAACATCTTCCTACAAGTTTTTGTTATATTTTATATTCTCTAGTCTTTTCCTTTTGTATCACTGTGTTCTGTTGTTAGCCAATGTTCATACTAAGAAAATTCAACTCAATACCAGCATCGTTTTCTTGCTGGCTTTCCCCAAGAGAAATAGTATTACCACTTTCAAGCTTTAACAGTCAGCTAAAGAAAGGAATTCTTTATAGCAAAACTGAACTCTGAGCCTATCATCTCCTCATCTTTAACTAAGAAATTCTGATGAACAGAAGCTACTGACTTCTGTAGGAAGCAGCTGGCTTTATAAAGAGTAGGAGCTTCCCAGCTGAGATCAGAAAGGCCCATGCAGATGCAAAAGAATGTTTTCAGATAGAATAAGTTTTGAGTTCTTCCTAGAACTGAGAATGCATTAGACAATTTTTGTAAATCCTTAACCTATGACAAAATGGAAGATCCAGAGGGTGTGATGTTTTGTATCAGAAATAGAAAACTCTAAAAGCTAAGTTTTTGCTTGTAACGTGATAAATTAAAGGTAGCACATGCCATCTAATCTGTAGGTTATTTACTTTGATTAGTCTTAAACATTTCTTAATGAATGCTTAAACCAATTAAGAAATGAAAAGTATAGCTATATGGCCAGCATGTACAAGCATGGTATAAAGAAATATGTTCTGAAATGATGAAGACTTTTCAAATTAATTTTGATTATTTGACTTTTCATTTTGTTTGTTTGATCCAAAGTGTGAACAGGCAGAATTTTTAATAGCTGTGAAATTCCTCTTGACAAGCTAATAGAGCTATGTAAATAAATCCCTATCTCAATGACTATGATATTTAATAGTTTTTTAATGTGGAAAATTGGACGCTACAAAGCTGGGCATGAATAGGAGTCATACACCTACAAATCATAAGAAACAGTCAAGCATGGGATAAAATTCTTCATTCAGTTCTAAGCTGAAAAATAAAGGGGACAACAGTCAAGCTGCAACATTTGTGAATGTGGGAAATTCATTCATGTTTTGATTTCATCTTCTGAAAACAGTTATTCTAAACAACAAGACAAAATCTATAGGAATGAGAAGTAATATTAAGTGTAAAGAGAGATGGAAGACCTTTTGAGGAAGGACACCAGAACAGGCAGTTTTTTCAGAGGTCAAGAATCATTCATTTTACAGACAGCTTCAGGACCAGCGTAGATATAAATTATGACATGTATCAAGGCCAACTTTTAATGCAGTATAAAAATGTCTTTTTGTAATGTGCTCCCCTCTTTGAACTGTGAGATCCAAAAAGACAGTCAACTCACTTTCAGTTCTGCTGCGCAGTACACTGACCATGAGCCAGCAAGCAGTGCCCAGAGTTTCCATGTACCATGATGTAGTCAAAATTAGAAATTTAATGATGCAGCTCCCACAGATAATTCAGAAAAGTACGCATACTAGACAAAAGACAGATGGAATCAGCTATTTGTATTTCTTTTTTTCTTTTCTGCTGGCACTTTTATTTCATTTAAAGAAAGAAAATCAATATTCATGAAAAGATGAAGGATATATGTCTGACAAATCCTAGTACATCGGCAAATCTGCACTAGGTGAGAATGTAACATCTGGGTCATATCCAATTTACAGTTGGGAAAGTATCTCAGTGGCAAAACTTGCTGCAGCATAGTTCTACTGGTTATGCATGATCCGTTGTTTGGTGAGTAGTGACAATCTTTACTGATATGTTAATATGCTTGGTATCAAACAAACTATGTCACTAACATACAGCACCACATTTAATATTATTCAGTATAACAGCTTATATACAAAAATAATCAATAAAATAAAATATATTTGTTCTTTTTGACAGTTTTCTGTCATCATGATTCATTAAAAAAAACCATCACACATACAAATTCCATATATTTCCCAATCTAATTTCCCTTAATAAAATTTCCATTTCTCTTTCTAAAAGGCAAATTTGAAGTTAATTTCTTTTCAGAGACAATTACCATGAAAGTTGAAAAAAAGTAGAAAAAAAAAAAGTCTTATCCATGTATAATAATCTCATAATTTTATATGTTTTACAGATTAACATAATTTCAAGATGATCACTTGGGAATTACCCTGAAGAGTGAAACACTTTCAAAGCTTTTATATACAGAACATGGTGACAACCAAAGATGCAGAACACAGGATAACAGGGAACTCAGGCAGCTTATTTTATGAAATGATAATTTTAAAGTCCTTCTACAAACATCTAAAGTGTACTTTTTTAAAAAAAAAGCTGTGAAAAGAAAAAAGAAGTGCTGAGCTATGCATAATTCAAGGTAATGATGAATAAATTATGTGTCTTTAATTTGACACATAATTATATTCTCTGTTTTACTTCAGGGCAAATCAGAAACATGCAATATCATTTCCAAAAGTGAGGTGGTGTTTACACAAATAATATTTCATGAACAAGATAGAGAAACCAAAATTCATAGAACATGAGCTCTTTTAAAGGTAATATATATATGTTCAGAATATTTAGACAGATAATTAACCAACTGACTATACAATTCCTGGTATCCAGTAGACAAACATCATCAGGTTGGCTTGAATTACAACCCAGTATTATACAAATTACATTCCTTTTTTTTTTTTTTTTGGGGGGGGTGGGGGCTGGGGGGGTCATATAGCCAGTTTGCAATATGTTTTGCATTAAATTATATATTATTATTCAACCAGGAGATTCAGATTTCTGAAACATCATACAGATAAGTTTCTCATGTTCTATTAAACATCAGAACCATGGCCAAGACCAATAAATTTGGCTACCTATATAAAAATATCAGTACATGGGGATAAATATATACAAGTTCAGAAGTTTGGATATGATTAAAATATCAGGCAGCTAAGCACCACACAGTTGTTCATTCACACATGGAACATGAGGAGATCTAAAATAATTAGCAATCTAGAATCTAGAGCATGGAGAATATGGATGCTTTGTTCATGTTGTTTGTGAGAACAGCAGAACTGTAGGCTACTCTAAAAGACATACTTTAAAACTAGTATCTCAAGCTGAAAACTGGTTTAATTTTATATCCCCAGGGAGTTTTAAACATTGGCTCTTCACCACTCTATCAGCAGATATACTAAACGCTCACTGAAAATATACAAATAATCCCTGGGGATTTATTTATCTGTACTCTGTACAGATCAAGCAATCGGAAGTGGAGGATGGAAATCTCTATTTTGCATAAGGATTTTGCTTCAGGTGGGAAAGAAAGTAAACAGTAGTGGTAGCAATTCAAATCTCCAAGTTATTCCAAGAGGTAAAAACTATATGAGAAAATTAACACGTCACAGAAGCATTTCAGTAATTTCCTGTATGCATACGGGGTAACTAACCCTTCATGTCAGTTGTTCTGACCAAATAAAGAGCGACACAAACAGACCTCTCCAAAATGCAGTAGAAGATTTTTTCCCAATACAACTGCTCCTTTGTCGATATAATACTTGTTCATGTTATAAGCTACAAACCGAAGTACTCTCTTAACAAAAACAAAGCTTCTGCAGGACAATTCTGACTCCAGAATAGGGCATAAAATATAATGTTTCTCTGTATGGGTCCCTTTACAGTCAAAGTAATCTAGTCAATACAGTCAGTCTATTGCACTAATTAGCCAGAATTATTTTGCTAGTCACTTGAGAGAGCAGGATTCAATTGCCCAAATACAGAGACTTAGCACTGGCTGGTAAACCCCGGAGTATGTAAGAAACACCCGGGGCATAGGTCTTATGGACTGTCAACTGGTGAGACGACAGCCTAGAACCTTTTAAATCAAATACCAGAAAGTCAGTGACAGATTCAGGAACTGTAGGATGAATTAAATTGCTTCCCAAGTTCCATGGAGTGTACTGAAGAGATGCACATTGATTATAATGGCATCTAGATATCTAGTTCACGCAGAGGTTTCATACAGATGGAAATCTAAATGTGGATGTTTTAATAATCTTGAGTTTTATCCAAATAGAATACAATTCAGCCGTCTAAAAGCAGACATGTAGCACCATTTCATTATCCTGTGTAACTTCCAGTTATCACTTCAGAAGATAATTTATCTGACAGGACCCGTGTCACATCTGTCATTGTCTCATGGTTCTCAAAAACTTTAAATATTTAAAAGGATACTAAATATTTAGGAAACAGATGCTTACACATCCCTTCATCTTTAACCTCTTATATAAGAGAAGAAAAAGCAAATTCAAGGGAAACACTAATAAGTTAGTCTAGAACAAATTCTGGTGACAAATATGTAAATAAGAGAAGTAAAACATTATCAAATGGTAAACGTTTGAGCAACATTGGGTTTGAATCATGGAATCAGAATGGTTTGGATTATAAAGAAATATGAAGATCACCTAGTTCCAACTCCCCTGCCATGAGCAGAGACACCTTCCACTAGACCGGGTTGCTCAATATTTCATCCAGCCTGACCTTGAACACTTCCAGAGATGAGGCATCCACAGCTTCTCTGTGCAACTTGTTTCAGTGCCTCACCACCCTCATAGGAAAGAATTTCTTCCTAATATCTAGAGATCCTAATAGTTCCAGGAAGTGCTTGTTTGAAGGACTTGTGAAGTGCCTGATGTGTTTCTTGCTGTCACATGAAAGGAAATGTTATGCTGTGATCTGAATATTTTAGTAATTTATGTAAATTTTTCTCTTCTGCATAATAAGTAAATCTGATATTAATACTTACCTTTTTTGAAGCTTTGTAAGTGTTGCTAGTAACAATGGATCACATTATAAATTTGATAGTAAGTTAAGAAAAAATGGGTACATAATTGTTTTGAGAATTTTGTGTTTAATATTTTTACAAACTGTGTTATGATCACAATTAAAGTGTATTAAAGCACTAGTACAAGACAATGTTATGAGCTCTTAAAAGTACAGTCACTACTGTCAGGAGAGAAATTGTGCATGATCAGTGATACTCTACATCTGTTGGTTTGCGGAATAGCTAACTAAAATGCTTTAAAACCATTACACTGTTTAAGGCATATTTTGTGATTTCATGAAATGTCATTTATTTGGTGAGAACAATACTTGTTTGAAATGCATTCCGCAAAGCAACAAAGATATAGTTTCTGAGTGAAAATAAGTCTCTCGGGAAAGTGTATCAAACTAGTTTGACCTATGGCGAACAAATGACGGTGATTTACCTTCCCTACAATAAAAAAACAAAACAAAACAAAAAAAACAAACAAAAAAACAAGAAGACAAATTCCAATGATGCATTCAACAGAGTTTAAGAAAAACAAAACAAAACAAAACCTTCATATTTACATAGAAGCTCTTATGTTTTGGCTTACAAAAAATTCAATTATGCTCTGAAACATTTTTTACACTCAGGAAAATAAACAAAAATAAACAAACAAAATAAAAACTCAAATAAATAAAACACTAAAGACCACCACTACAAAAATAAATAAATAAATAAAATATAACAACCTGAAATAGATTTAAAAAAAAAAAAAGCATCCACATTCATCCAACAAATCATAGCTTACATTTTCAGAAGAACATTTATATGATTCCCTTCATGCAGTGTTTTAATTTTTAGAGCACTGCAACATTCTCCTAAGTTATCTTGGGAATTACAAATTGATTTATCCATTCCAGATATAAAGAAAAAGGTCTTATTATCAAGTAGCTTAATTTGCTGAAATGCTAGTAATCTACACAAAGCAGAATCTGGACAGAAAAAGTGAAGAGCCAAACGGTCAAATAAATGTTGGTACTATAGCATGTAACACTACGTTATCTTAAAAATAAACATTGAGTTCTGGAAGTGCATTTTGCAGTGCGGAACTAGAAACCTGAAGAAAATAACTGGAGTGAGATTCACAGGACACTGAATCAAAAGTGAGAACATGCAAATACAAATGGAATGAACAGGAACAGAAGGACTGTCTAATGTTGGCTACCTAAATGCTACCCCTGTAGGAAATATCTGCCCCATATTGTAAAGTAGACTTTTGATTACAGAACTTGGGACAGAGAAATCCTCTTAGTTTGAAGAAATATGGACTGACAGTTATCAGTATTCTGTAATGGAAGGCAAAGCTAGAATACAACTTATCCCCTTCCTTTCAGTTAAAGTACACCATTCTGCAAACAGAAATGCAAAATTGGTGAGAGTTGCAACTGGTTAATAATAGGCATTCTCACACTAGATCAGGATAATGAAGGTTATTTTTTGTTTGAGTATCAAGTTAGTCAAGAGCTCCTAGAAGAAATTGCAAATTTGAAATTTTCACAGATTCCAAAATGGTCATTGCTTAAGATAGTTGGAAAGTGCTTCACATAAAAGGTGGGATTTAGTCACAATTTCAAATAATGAATTTTAGGTGTCTGTATTTAAGTATCTATATATGCTCTGAATATCCAGAAGTACAGTAATGTCAATAGATGCTTAGCTAACACGAAAATTTAGCTCCATTTAAAATAAATAACTATAGCTTCACTCAGTTTGTGGAAGACAAACATCTATTCTCAAATAAAACGCACTAGCATAGTCAAGGCATAAGTGCAGAAGCTAAGAACAGGTCTTTATGGAATGACAGCTAAAAGATATCTAAGAGACCACGTCTCAAATTTCAAATAATGTTAGTATGCTATATAATCAGATATCTAGCAGCTAGTCAGATGATTTTCTTTTTAGAAGTGTAGTAACTGTTGACTGTATTGATTAGATTCCACTGACTATAACAGAACTAAGTCAACTAGCATAACATCGAAGTCTGTCAGTAAACACTTATTTTCAGGCAGACAAATCCCAACTTAATAGACATATTCACTAAAAATAAAAGATGTGTAAAGAAACTTTGGGAAAACACTTTACAGTTAAGTGCAGTTTCTATTTTTTCAGTTTGCCAGCTATAACACTTCACAGATCAAAACATAAACTTTATTAAAAAAGAACACTAGTAAGCTGTTGCTGTGAAATACTGCTCGGTTCACTGAGTTTAAATTTAATCAAGATTGATTCATTTATATATTGGTGACATGTAATTAACTGGTAGTGAACTATAAATTCAGATCAATATTAATAACCAGTACTTTACATATACAAAATGCCAATAAACACCTATAGTTTGCTAAACACCCTTGACTTACATAACCAATCCCAGAAGGCTACAGTCATACACAGACACACCCACTTACATGCAATCCCTAGCAGTGTGGGTTACCCCTCTGCCCAATATGTAAAACCCCAAGCGTAAAACTGCCTATGGAGATACGGGTGTTCCAGCTGACCATGCACCATTGCTGCTTTCTATGTTTAGATTCAGCATCAGCCATGAACAGGTGCACCATGTGGCCCCACAAGCACCCTGGGAAAAAATGTGCCCATTCCACTCCCATGGTGTAGGTTGTTGGCTGGGTGAAGTTTGCTCCTGCACCCCAGAGGCGACAGCTGGTCCTGGGCCAGGCAAGGGTATGGAAACCACAGGCTGATGTGAAAGGCCATCCAGCTGGATCAGGGAATCCCAAACATAGATACAGACTGGGGAATGAACTGAGGAGGAATTGGAATGAGAAACTTGATACAAGCCAATGATATGCACATGCAACACAGGAAGCCAATTTGGGCTGCATCAAAAATAGTGAGACTAGCATATGAAGGAAAACGATTCTCCTCTGCTCTGCCCTCATGAGACTCCAGCAGGAGTACTGCATCCAACTCTGTCTCAGCCAAATTACTGTCACAGGCAAAACAGACTCAACTTGAGGAAAATGAATTTAACTTATTGGGCAATAAAATGGATTTGAATAGTGAGAAACAGAGACAACTTCTTTTGCCTGTCTGCCCACATCTCCCTTTTCCAGGATTAACTTAATTCCTCCATTCTGGACTTCTCTATCTCCTTATCTGAGCAGTGCAGTGTGGTTGAAGAATAGGAACTGTGGTCAGTGCATAACACTTTGTCTCTGCTGCTCCTTCTTTATGTTTTCCCCTACTCCAGCATGGGACCTCCATTGGCTGCAGTTTCCTCTAGGCAATATCCACTCACTCCACAGTTATCTCTTCCATGTGTTTTTATTCCTCACTCTTCATTGACTGTGCAGTGTTTTTCCCTTTCTTAAACTGGCTGTCCACCATCTGGATACCTATACCCAACACAAAGGCTGATGATGAATTTCATTTTAAATATGACCACCTGAAGTGTTCAGGGTCCTTTTTCACAATCTATTTGAGGTAAACGCCCTACAGACATTATCTACACCTGCGACCTAACAGATGCTGTTATCCAGGCCATTCGCCAAGCGTGGGTCATGCTGGCACACCCATGTTAATTTAGTGACAAAATTCATGCCAGAACTTCTGAAGGATTTGTTCTTGGTTGCTTAGTATCACTAGACATGTATCACTCTATGCTGTTGGTTTGGTAAGATCTTATATTCAGCTGTATCCAACAGTTTCCCCACAAGAACAGACTGCAAGTTACAATCACATTTTAATATTTTCACAGTATCAAAGAGTTAATACAATAGAAACTAAAAACTAGGTCATTTCAGTTTAAAAAAGATGACACTGAATACATAGCAGATTTGAAATTAGCAAAATGTCTTAATGTTCTGTGCTTGAAATTATATCATCGCAATATATAGAATTAGAACAACGAATATAAAAATTACAAGTATTCACACTTATTTATTCATCAAATCACAGCAAAAGCTTATTCCTCAAATTAAACCTATAAAAACACGAATTCTAGCTCTATCTCTAAGCATAATCATACTTCCCATCTGTTTCTTAGTTCTTTTCCTTACTTTGTGAAATTCTCCTCTTGAGGTCAATCAGGTAATTTTAATCAAGTATTCATACTGATGTGTTAGAAAAATGGGTCTAGAAAGGACCCTGAGAAGTCTTATGCTTTATTCCCATGATCCAAGGAGGAATAATTCCTGACTGATGTTTGTTTAATATGTTTTTAAAGACCCCCCACTGATGAATTCCACAATCTTTCCCCAGGCAGTCTATACAAATGCTTCATTATCTTTACTCTTGTAAATTCTTTCTTAATGTCTAGATGGAAACTAACTTTCTGAAATTAATTTCAGTACTCCTCCTCTATACCATAGACATGATTAACAGATTATCTTCTGCATCATCCTTTTATTTAATGAAGACTATAGTCTGCCTTCTGTCTGAAGGTCTTTATACTAAAGTTCTTCAATCAGTTCAGCCATAACTCTATATGTTATGGCATTTAATTCTCAAATAATTTTACTTAACCCCCAGTTTCTCAACTTGGTCACATTTCAGTGCTGAAAAACCTGGTCTTGATAGCACAGATGAAATCATATCAGTGCGAAAAAAAAACCAACAAAAAACAACCAAACCAAACCAAACCAAAAACACAGAAAAACCCACAAGCATATGAAGTATGTAGTAATCTAATGTTGACCATTTCACTGCTTCATAACAGGATCACAATAGTGAAGCAGTATCACAGCTACTCAAGATTACTCTCAATCCTTTTTTTAGAGAAAGCTATCATGTTATTTATCCCTGTCCTTGTCTTTAAATTGAATACACCCTATCTTTACAGAGTTTTCTTCCATTTCTAAAAATTGTTTTAAATCCCAGTACAGTTCTATATTGGTCAGCCTACTGCACTAGTGATGGGTCAAGGAATTCCTGACTGATTCCAAATGGCAAGACCAATTGTCTGTGTATGCAGTTCGCATCTTGCAAGCAAAGAAGGAAAACAAATTGTTTTGAAATGTAAATATGTATTAGAAAGTAATAGTTTACCATACTTACTGTCATATAGAATGAAGTTTTTAACATCACTCATTACAAATCACACAAGTTAAGTAGCTGAGAAAATGAATTATGGCTTTTAAAAGGAGATAGAAAGTCCATGAAAAACATGTAAATCTAATACTATAGCAAAACAAAAATAAAAACAATCAAACAAAAAAAACCCCACCAAAACTATAACAACAAAGAAACAGTGAGTGTGCATATCTTTTAAGAAATAGAATTATTCTAGTCTACGTTAAGTTAGAAAAAGGAATAAAAGAAGGATCCAGCTGAGCAGGAATTCAATTAATGAATGTCTTCTTTTCTACAAATTCCAAATAATAATGTTCCCTTTTTCCCAAAGATGTAAAAAAGACTAAACACTAACAGTGATGTCAAAAAACCACTTCAGCTTCAGTTCCACTTTAACTATACACTTATAGTTGATATAGTACAGTTCTGTGCCTTCTATAACCAGCAGAAATTAACATTTATTAGTTTTAATGAGAATGAAAGCAATTACTGGTACTGCTGGAACAGCTCATTAAACTTTTTCTCCTTTTTTAACCACAGTATTGAGTGGTGTACCATTAGAACAATTAAGACATTGGTGAATTGTATGCATTTGTCTGAAACCTCCTTGTACAGATAGATATAGCAGGTCATTCTCTCATCTTTCTTTTCTGGCCATGCTAATAACTCCTACATTTGTTCAAGCACTGACTTGTTTAACTTAATTAACTGAAACTTTTTAAGGTCTCAATAGTTTCTGTATAACAGACATGACACAATATATTTGATCTGTTATTCTTACATTCATTCTAATTAAAATATACTTCTTTCTTCTCTGCGAGGTTGCTCTTTTATCCTGATATAAGTCCTATTAGAACTATATCATGTCACACAGGCACAGGATTAATCACTTTCAGCTTAGAAGAGCTGTTCAAGTATGTTTTTAGTACATCAGATGTGACATGAGTTTAGATTGCCCAGTGTGGATAAGAAGATATTAAAAAATAAAAAGATATCAAAAAAACTCATAATCTTTACGACTATGCTTAAGATATCATTCGGTATAAATAGCTGATAATATTTTCTTGCTGATTTCTCCAGGGTACATAAGAGTCTCAGGAATGGATGACAGTTACATTATAATCCTAACGGTGTTAACACAGAGCAGATCTTTGAATTAATAGTATATGCATTTTAATAGTACAGATCAGTCAGCTCTTCCCATGAACATGTAAAGTTTCCTACTAAACCATTATGTTACCATTAATGGGAGAAAATCCTTATATTCCACAGTTTCACCCTGTAGTTCTTCATTCCTAGAAAACTTCATTATACGTAAAGGTTCAAAGAGAAACTCATATCAACTGCAGAAGCTCAGGCTTAGACGCCACTTAATATTCTAAACACATAAATATTCTGACTATTCGTAACCCCCAGTGAGAGGGATATTACTTTCCTAGTCCTCACTTTCCAAACCTTCTGCTTGAGAGCTGTGTGAAAAGCAGTAGCCAGTAAAGATTGAGGCAAAAAAAGTTGTTGAGTACCTCAGTCTTCTTGTCCATTATTACCAGCCTATCTGTATTGCTTACTAGGAGGGGTACACCTCCTTGGATTTTCCTTTTCTAGCTGATGTATCTGTAGAAGCCGTTATTGTTATTTTTGCACACAGAAAAAAAGAGGTATTTCTCATGATGATTGTCTACATAATTTCTTTCAACTTCTATGACAGCACTATATGCAGAGTGTCCAATTTGGAAATGAAGACAAAATCCCTTTTTTTTTTTTTTTTTTTTAGTAAAAGAATAGAATTGAATAATTTAATACACTATATTATTAAAATACATAAAACACATTTAAAATGTTACTATTGTGGAACACTGGAAAATAGTAAAAGAAAACTGTAGAATATTTAATGAAAGAAGCACTTTGTTTGGCTTTGTCTTTTTTCAATTGTAGGTAACCTGCAGAGCAGCCTGATATTCTATAACTTAATTAAATTCATTAAGTTCCCTGTTCATAAAACCCTCATGTTCATATCTTTGTGCAAATCTTAAATCACAACTCAAAAAATATTCTTTTGAGTGAGTCATCAACATCTTCATGAATTCATCAGGAACACCAATATGTATGAATATCAAATTTGTTTAAGTTTACTTATGAAGATATTGGTATTTTTGAGATAATAGAATTTAGAGAGGCTGAAAAATTGGACAGTTATTTCAAATATAGTCTATAGAGTTACTAATGAAAGATTTCTAACACTTCATGATAACCATTAACACTGTTCTGGTTTAAAGAGCTATCAAAAGCCCAAATATAATAAGATGCAAATCTTACTTATAATATTCCTGGAAGGCTAGAACCCTAATCTGTACCATATTTTACTAAAACAAAGATAGAGAATAAAAAACATCCAGATGGCATTGATATGTCCCATGACTGCAGTGACAGGTATATTATGAAGTATAAAATAAATCAATAGTAAGCTACAATCAGTTATCTTACTAGCAGATCAACCTGCTTCAGAAAATTGTCTTTCCCGGGCTCCATATAGTCTACAGTCCTTCTAGAACTACTTCACTGGCTATGAAAGACTTTCAGCATAACTCATTTATGGGCCACAGTTCCTCCCAGACAATCTGCTCCAGTATGGGCTCCTCTCCACTGTCCACATCTCCTTCCAGACGCCTGCTCCAACATGGGCTCTCAATGGGCTGCAGTTTCTTTCATAGTGTATCCACCCGCTTTGGAACTGAGCACTCCAAAGACTGCAGTGGGTAGATACCTACTCCACTGTGGTTCTCCCCACACCTATATGGGACAAGATCTACTATGATGAATTTTACACATCTACAGAGTAAATATTTTATATTATCTGAGAAATTCTGTGATATCCAACAGCCTGGTGCTGGATGTAGTTTAGTAAGTCTCATGGCAGCCCTTACAAAACTACCCTCTCTTAATGCAAAATCACTCAAATGGCTGAGAACTCCCAAGCACAGCCAATATGAGCTTATTCTCTTCCCATTTAATCTAATCTGATGATTCATTATCCTTATTTTTAGGAAATTACATCTATTTAATGGTTAAATATATTTGACTTCAAACTCAAGACTATAGATCATCCACATATTTTGTCAGAGTTCAAGAAAAATACACAGAACTGTCAGGGGAATTTTCCAAAGCATACTTAATAGAGAAAATAGGCAACACTCTCAAAGTTTCCCACAGTACAACTCTTTCCACTGTGCATACTGGACTGCATCTATGTTTCTAATATAAATGTTTTCCTAGACTCACACTCATTTCGATGAACTGGCACCATGAACCAAGTGTGGCATTCTAGAGACCACTTTTGAAGTGCTGCAGAAGGAAAAGCAAGATTGCTTTCTCTGTCCACAACATATTTCTCTTTTTATAGGAATTTCATCGGTGTTTGGTGTCACAGCAAATTCACTCAGTTATGGGGGAAGTTATCTCCATAGAATATTAAACATCT
This sequence comes from Pavo muticus, assembly GCA_016647715.1. NCBI lineage: Eukaryota > Metazoa > Chordata > Aves > Galliformes > Phasianidae > Pavo > Pavo muticus. The sequence goes on from JACDJE010002437.1 coordinate 354,457, forward strand.
GAGTCACTGCTTTTCAAGGCAGACTTCCCATAAAATTTCTTATAGAAATAATCTTTGCGTGCAGCTGCATTATACTTCTAATGATATATTCTTTTCAATGTTTAAAATTCCAATAGTTTTACTTTAAAAGCAAGTCTTTTCAACAATCATCTATAATTTTTATTACAATTATCTATAACTCTGCTAAAGAAGAATTCTCACTGGAGTATTGCTGCTTTTAATGGTGTTTGACTTTTTTGTTTAGGTAATTGATGTTTTTCCACTTAACAATCACATTTTGGGATCTGCCCTGTGATAACTGAGATACATAGCTGTGCTTTTACCTCTTTTCACGCAAACAAATGTTATTGCTAGGTCAGATGTAAAGTACAATGATTTCATGAGAGAGTACAGAAGACTTACAGAGTGTTAAATAGAATATTGCAATGCAATACCATATTTTCAGCAGCTATGACTTGTCCTTAAAAGATTACTATTACAAAAGGCATCTATTAATCATCTACATCTCCAAAATACAGAATGTCTTCCAGATCCCTGAGGGCACTTACAGCTGTGACTGTCCATCAGTAGCCTGCCTAGGGTTTCTCCTGCCTTGTTCTTGTCCCAGGACCCCAAGTCAAATCTTGAGGCCATTAGCCCCCACCCCTGACATTCTCCAGCTACCCGGAATCCTGCTCTGCCCAGTCATGGGCCCCACCAAACCAGGCCCACCTTCAGGCCCAGGTACTGGTCTGGCCTCAGCCAGTCCCTATCCCCATAATTCTGCTCAGCTACCCTGAGGCTGACCTTGGTTTCCCTCATTGGGCCTGACCCAGACCCCTCCCACAGTCCCAGGTCCCAGCTGGTCCTCAGCACAGCCCTGTCCCCAGGGAGGAGTCCCCTACTGCCCTGCTCCTGGCTGAGATTGTGGGATAGGACCTGGTTGCCAAGCCCTTCCTGGCTGCCCCAAGGGAGCCCCCACTACTCCCACCACTGACCGGAGAAAGTGACGACCTGCACTATGACTGTGAGTAGAATTTCCGCTTTAAATTATAACAGTAAACTGATGTACTGTACATCCTCTGGGGGAAAATAAAAAAAAGAAAAAAAATTGGCACAGGAAAGAGGGGAAAATCAATAAATCTCATGTCTATTTTGCCAAATCCAATGACAAATCAGTACATTAATTTTGATATATATTTCTTTCATTCCAGAAATGGTAAATTTATTTCAGATCATGAACATTTATCATTATGTAAACAGAATTCTACAATTATAAGCATACTTTAAAATGAATCAGGCTACCTGGGTTACACTGCAAAAATACTGACAGGAAGAGGAGCTTGGTGCAGTAGTTTGCCATCCTTCCAATGGGTTAGACTAGGAAACTTGAACACAAAACCAGTGTGCCCGTGATCAGTATATCAACTTTCATACAGCACTAGATTTTTTTCTGACAAGATCAACCGTTTGCCTGGTCCTGCTGCATGAGCTTTTTCTTCTCCTTTCAAACACAGTATGAACCAGTGTTCACAATGAGCAAAGTTCACCTTAGATTGGATAATACTTTTAATGTTTTTGGAAATTGTAGTGATTATTAGAGATATACAGTGGTCTGTGGACTGTTTTACTAAAAGGAGACGTTCACAGCTCTGGCTGGGAGTACACATAGAACTGCAAGAACAGAAACAGTCATGTTTAGAATTGATGACTGCAAGATTTCACATCTCAAATCTCCAGGCAAAGAAATTTTTTTATAGAAGGAAGAAATCTTATGCCTTTAACTGAAGTGCTCTCATGTAAAACTCTTAATACTTGGCTGAAGGGGCAGGCTGATAGAAAGACACCAGCAGGAGTCATCCCGGTCAACAGTGAAGAATGGGAAACCAAAAAATCACAAACTTACTAGAAGCAGCTTTCACTGATCTTCGCTCAAATACGCAAAGCAATGGACCTCAATTACTTTTCATCTCCACAATGAATGTGATACTTTTCCTTAGTAAGTGTGTAGGTCAGGACAATCTCCTGAAAAATCTCATGCAAATCAGAAAATAAGGTTATTCTCTTCTCACTGAATCAAAGAATTTGATGTATAGAACTTAACAGCAAAGTTTTGTTACTGTTGAGCAAGGTATTCTTTATTGGCAGCGCTGGGGTAGCATTTAGATGACTCTCCAAGAATGCTCCACCAGCTGACCATTCTTGAACAGGTTATATTTTCACATGTATTACATACATATTCATTACATTCTCAAATTCATTATCCTATCCACTCCCAATGATTGCCCAATTGATATAGCCTTATTTGGAGATCTTTGATGTCATCTAGCCTTCTAGCTCCGTGTTAGCCCACTGTCTGTCCATTGTTAGTCCTTGGGGTGGTCATTTACTTCCTCCCAACACTCTTTTTGCCACAAAGATTGCTGTGGAATACAGGGACAATAGGAGAAGTCTCTGCACACGCAGTTGAGGAAGACAAACGGCAATGTCTTGATGCTGTCTGTCACATTTTAGGTGAATTCTGCCTGGTATGTGTGGATCCTGGTTTACAAGGACTCCACTAAACAGGAGCAGCTTTTTTCAGTCTTTCTTTTGCCTCGTTAAAGCAGAACAGTCTTACAACATATCTCCCCTTCTACAACACTACATCCCAATTATCATCCACAACATCTAAAGGCTACTGTGGTGTTGCAAGCAAGCATTAACAGAATATTTTGTGTAATTACTTCTTCAAATCATTACTCAGATTACATAATAAAGTATTTACAGTAACTGGCACAGAACTTCTATGTACAGTTTCATATAAACACGCTCTTCCCCTTTAAATTCTTCGAAAACTATACCAGGATCAAAAGGCTGACCCATAGTCAGCAGGGGTCACTACAGCAATAGAGTCATCCAAGACTCAATCAATTAATTGAGAGCTTTCTTAACAGCAACTAGTACTCGGAGGTAAAATTGGCTAATTTGCTAATAATGATTAATGAGCATTACAGATAAGACAATATTAGGCAACAGCTATTAAAAAGAATGAAAGAGTAAACGAAGATAAAGATAAAAGATGGAAAAAGGGAAAGAGAGACGGACAGAGAGACATACAGATATACAGATATAGCAAACACAGTGAACCAAGGCAGTTCACCACTCCTCAATCCAGCCATGTTTTGGTGTCAGGGCATGCTGACCTTCAGCAGTGGTGGGTCATCTGAAATGTGTTAGTCAGCTGATGATTAACAACAAACCTATGTATTTTTAATTATGTTGTGGTTTTATGATTTTTGGTTATCGGTATTCCACATCCTAACATCATATAGTGCACTGGGAGTTAAAGAGTTAATGCTCCAGTTCCGGGCATCTGTCTGGAAGAGAAGAAGAACTACATACCCCAGAGGACTTTGAGTTCAGAGAGGGGATATAAGCTTTCGTAGATCACCTGATCTTCCCTTTTTCGGATCTCTCTTGTCCTTGCTGCTCGACCCGACTGTGTGTCTCACCTCAGCATTATGGTGGGGCCTTTCCACCTTTCAGACACTCTCTCTCATTATATTTGATTTATTAGCTCCAATTCTAATTATATTGTATTATATTGTATCATAGTATTGTTATCTTTCATTCCTATATCTTATTTAGTAAATTAGTTTGTTCCTCCTCAAACGGAGCATTAACTCTTTAACTCCACAGTGTACTACATGATGTTATGATGTGGAATGCCAGTAACCAAAAATCATAAAACCGTGACGATAGTCCAGAGTGGTTGAGCCTGCTCTTTGGAATTACAGCTTCTGGCTACAGGATCTCAACAGGAGATCTTTTTTTCCTGTTTTACAGGCCTTGCAAACTTAGCAAAGTTAGCAGAGATAAGAGGAAGGAGGGAAAAGCCAGCTTGTACCTTGTCTTCACAGGATACAATGGTATAATTTCTCAATCTCCTGTATTAAGCTGGATACGCTGTTCCCTGGCTAAGTCCCCTGTCCCTTCCCATTCTAAAGCAAACATCTCCAAAGAAATGTTTTCAAGTGTAAAACTGTCTTCAAAGCATTTTGATTATCTTTTGTTGATTTGAGACAATGCATTCCTTAACAATTTCAGACATTCACATAATTTGTTGTTGTTGTTGTTGTTGCTACTGTGTCTACGCGTATGCATTTAAAGCACAGAAAATAGATTTGAAAGAGCCAAAGGAGAGCTCAGAATTCAGTGGAGAAGTATAGTGACCTGTTTCATCTGAAAAAGCCTGGCAAGAGCCCCTGAAAGAGGTGTGAGATGAATGTGTATCACTGCTAGGAAAAGAACTTAATGGGGCAGAAATATTTTACAATTTTGATCCTGTTGTGAATGTGCATTTGAAAAAAGGAAGGAAGAAAGGAAAGAAGGAAGGAAGGAAGGAAGGAAGGAAGGAAGGAAGGAAGGAAGGAAGGAAGGAAGATTTATTTCTATTGTGGTCTCAATTATCATTATGACTCATCATTAGCAGAGATCTTGAAGATCATCTAGTTCCATTCCCCCGCTATAGGCGGGGGACACCTCCCTCTAGACCAGGTTGCTCAAAGTCTCATCCAGCCTGGCCTTGAATGACTTCAGGGAGGGGGCATTCACAGCCTCACAGGGAAACCTGTTCCACTGTTTTGCCACTCTCATGCTAAAGAATTTCTTCCTGATATCTAGTCTAAATCTACCCTCTTCCAGTTTAAAGCCATTTCTCTTTGTCCTGTTGCTACCTGTCCTTATAAGAAGTCCCTCCCCAGCTTTCCTGTAGGCCTCCTTCAGATACTGGAAGGCTGCTATAAGGTCCCCCAGAGCCCCAGCTCTCTCAGCCTGTCCTGGTAGGGGAGGTGCTCCAGCCCTCTGATCTTCACTTATAGCGGGCAGAGCTTCTTCCTCCTAGTTCATGCCTTAACTTTCTACAGCTTAGGTGATGCAACTAGAACCCTTGCCAGTGAACACTGAGTCAAAGAAGTCATCAAGCACCTCAGTTTTCTCCATATCTCTCATGACCAGGTCTCTAGTTTCCTTCTGGAGAGGGTCCACATCTTCCCTGACCTTCCTTTTACCACTGATATACCTGTAGAATTTCTTCTTTTTCTCCTTTATGTCCCTGACGTATTCTAATTGGTTTAATAGGTTTAATAGGAAAGCTTGGTTTTAGCTTTCCTAAGCTGATCCCTGGCTGCTCAGCCAACTTCTTTGTAGTCTCTCAGATAGCTCGCTCCTGCTTTCACTCCCTATAAGCTTTCTTTTTGCATCTAAGTAAGTCTGGGAGCTCCTTGTTGATCCTCAGAGGCCTCCTGGCATTTTTGTCTGCCTTCCTTTTCCTCAGGATGCACTGCTTCCAGGCTTGGAGGAGATGGTCCTGATCAGCTTTCTTGGGTCCCTCTTCCTTCCAGGGCTTTATCCCATGTCACTCTGCCAAGCAGTTCCCTAAAGAATTCAAAGTCTGCTCTCCTGAAAGTCACACTCCCTTTGCAACTAAAGATATTCTAGAATTCTGTGGTGAGAAAATCAAGCACAGATTTGGCCATGAATAAGCACTGCATTCCTAGATCTAAGAAAAGATAAGAAAAAACCATGCACATTGGCTGAACCTGAAACTGAATGCAAAAATGATGTTTCCCTTGACGCAATTCTTTCCATATCTAGAGAAAAATTTTTGTGGTTTTGGTGCTGTGCCTTGTTGATCACTTGACACAGTGAAGCATGGTGGGGGTTTTTTGTTTGTTTTATTTTGTATCTTTTATTAAGAGCATCCCAGAACACTGCGTGTTTAATTAGGTTCACTAGTACCATGCAAGCATGGAGCAGTTTACTGTAAATCCTCTTGTGAAGGAATTGTCTCAGCTAAGCAGGAAAGATGACTTCATAAACGGTAATCAGAAACCAACTGGTTTAAATTTGTAACCTCAAATATCCAAAAGGCTTTCTCTTACTGCCAATCTGCACAAAACCGTACAAAAACCTGTTTTTTTCACAATGTGATATATCTGTTGGCTATTTCCTCAAAAAAATCTTAAGTCTTCTGGGAGAATAATCCCATACTGATAATAAAATTAACATATTAATCTGTAGTAAGATTCATCTTAAATTAGGAAATAACTCTTCTAAGAAGATAGGAACAGAATGTATCCATGAAGAATATTTTTCAAACATTCTACTGGGATTCAGCATTATTGTTTATTATTCATTATAACTAAATTATATATGGTACTGTTCTGTTCATGTCCCGAAATAAAATGTAAAAAACATCTTCCAAACATGCTTTTTAACAACAGTGATTTGTGCGAATATTGATCTCTATTTATCTATGAGTAAAAACAACAGAGTAAATCCTCAGCTAATTACTTTAGATTTGCTTCATTAAAATAACATGATGTCAGCTACAAAAATATTCATACTTGTTATAGTCTCACTTGCTTTTTAACTGCATATCTTTTTGCAAAAAGTTTTTAATGAGGCATTAAGTCTGTGATTCATAGATAGTAAATCTTTAGAATTCAGTGTGCAAAGCAAATTTCTGAATTTAAAAGATGATTTTTCTGGAATACCAGAAAAGTAGAGTTATTTTTAGATTTGCAGCTTCCGGTTTCGAAGCCTGAAGCTTGATATAGCTTTACAATTTTAACTCAGTATCCTTATTTCCCTGTTGGTCATATACTTAATGTACTTTGAATGAAATAAAGTATGTAGTGGAACAACAACTGTGTAATGAATACAATGATAAGACAGCTTCACCCAAAGATTGTTGTGTACCAGAAATAATGTACCAAAAAAAATCAACCAAAANGGGCCATAGATCTTGTGAAATTTTGTGTTTTATATAAGCCAGCACCTTTGTCAACAAACTAAGTAATACTGTATGGCAGCAAAAACTGTGTAAAGTATAATCATACTTATTTTTAGTTTTAATTGGATGTTCAGATATATAAAAAAGAAATATTAAGTAGGGTTAAGACATAATATGAAATCTCTGTATGACATAGTGGGACTGTTGTAAGAATATTGTGCTTTGTTCTAGTGCTCTTATCTTGTAGTGGAGTTTAACAAATGGGAAAGGCAATAGAAATTAAAAATTAAAATGTTTACTTTTATTATTTCTAGAAGATGGTGGCAATATGACCTTATATGTATTTCTGTTGTTGCACAACTTTTTTTTTTTTTAATGAGAAGAAGCCATAACAGATCTGAACAACTGTATAATCCAGTCTTAAAATGTAATTCTGGGCAGAAAGTTTTAAAATTTAAACTTTAAGTGGGATTAGTCCCTGAAATACCTTTATAGGGGAAAAGAACAGGCCAGCAATTACTCAAGGACTTTAGAGAAAAAAAAACGTAGCTGTGAAAAGATATGCTATAACTAAAACCTAAATTCTGATACTGACAAATTTTGATACTGAAAATACTGCATGAGGGTCTATGGTCTGATTACTCAGGAGGTCATGGAAGACTATCATAAAAGCTTTCTCAGGCAGTAAGACTTGCCACCCAATCTATGAATTGACTGAGGCCCAATGTAGAAAAATAAAGCTGTTTAATGTCCACCTGCTTTCAAAGGCTTTAGGAAGATAAATTAGTTTGTATATTGGATTTGGGGGTGTAGATTGATGAAAGATTCAACATGAGCCAGCTATATGCATTTGCAGCCCAGAAGGCCAACTGTATCCTGGATTACATCAAGAGAAATGTAAGCAGCAGATCGAGGAAGGTGATTCTGCCCCTTTACTCTGCTCTCGTGAGAGCCCACCTGGAGTAATGTGTCCAGATCTAGGGCCCTCAACACAAGAAGGACATGTAGTTGTTGGAACAGGTCCAGAGAAGGGCCACGCAGATGATCAGAGGGCTGGAGCACCTCCCCTAACGAGGACAGGCTGAGAGAGTTGGGGCTTTTCAGCCTAGGGAAGAGAAGGCTGAGGGGGGGCCTGCAGGAAAGCTGGGGAGGGACTTCTTATAAGGGCAGGGCAACAGGATGAGGGGAAATGGCCTTAAACTAGAATAGGGTGGATTTAGACTAGATATTAGGAAGAAATTCTTTACTGTGAGGGTGGTGAGACACTGAAACAGGTTGCCCAGTGAGGCTGTGAATGCCCCCTCCCTGAAGTCATTCAAGGCCAGGCTAGATGGGCCCTTTGAGTAACCTGGTCTAGAGGGAGGTGTCCCTGCCTATAGCAGGGGAATGGAACTAGATGATCTTTAATGTCCCTGCCAACTCAAACCATTCTATGATTCTATGATATTCAGAAGTATGCTTCTGCAACTAACATGTCCTGAGTGATAAGAACAGTACATTTTCACAGCCTGGTGAATGAATCTGCTTTATATCAAAATAAGACTGGAGGTTTTTAATTTGTTCTGAGGAAATTAAAAGGGTTATTATTTAGAGTAACAATTAATTTTCCCAAACAGTCTTTCCTTATGTTACCCAAAGACAGTAAGTGTTATTCAGCAAAAGTATTCATCAGTTATACTATAAAGGAAATATGAGGCATATTCAGTGCTTCCTTGGATGATTTTTTAGAAGGTTGTGAATGTAAAGTTACTATCAAACAACTGCTGTATTTTGATGAATTATGCTTATGATCACCGTAGGGAACTAGTTTTGTTTGGGGATTTTAAATTAAATCCTCAACATTACTTTTGATACCTTCTCAATATTTCATATTATTGTTAGTGGATTATTTCTGGACTTCAGTCATCCTTATCTTTATAATCAATGCAGATTATAAGGAGTGCATTCAGATTTTCATTTCCACTGGGTGAAGTCACTACAGCATCTGATTTACTTGTCTGTGAGCATGTATGAACTTCAGTTTTCTCATGCTTTCACTAGAAGAGGTGTAGACACATTGTGCAAAGATGCAACACTATTTACCATCTTTCTATGAGTGTTTATAGAGAAATAAATTTTAAGATGGACAATATTTAAGAGAAATGTATAAAAAAGCTACCACTTAACTACTGTAAGAAGCAATAGTTCTCTTCCACAAAAGATTTTTTCTTAGGTGAATAAATGTCCTCTAGATCTCAGCAGACTGCAAGATGATAATCTGGTCCCTTGGAAGTCAAAATAAATTTTTTCTACTGTATAAGCCTGAGTATGTACTTCAGTGCTTTTCTTGAAGCACTTACTTGAAGTATTTGGATAATGATTTTAAACTAAAAATACACCCAGTACATCTGTTTTTCCAGAGTTTTGTAGAATGTCACATCCACAAACACACACAGGTTTGTTGTACAAATGAGCCATATCTTCTGCTTATGTTTAACAAGAGAAAAAAAATTGTTTGTAACATTTATACTTGTTATCTTGTCCTATTTGTTTAAGTATTATTATTATTAACTGTGCTCATCTATTTTACTCAAAGATGAAAAGCGGCAGGCAGCAGCTAAGTGAGAGAAACTTCAGACAAAATCGCTTTTGACTCTCTTTTGGCATGTAATTGAAAAAAAAATCCTTAATAAATATTAAAATGAGTACAAACACCAATTCCTAGTTAATTTGGATCAAAATAGAATGTTAAATTCCTCAGGACTAACACAATATAAAGTTTGATGGTAAAAAGCAAGGTAACTCCCTCATCACTTTATCTAACTCAAAGGGTGCATGAGACTTCCTTGAGGTAGCAAATGTGATTAAACATTATCTAAATGGATATTATTAACTAAATAATGATAATAATACATTGTTCTTGCATCATTGAGAGAGTAAGCTGAAGTTTTATTAAATACCTTATAAAAGGCTGATTTCCATGCCAACAAGGAATGCTCTTACGATAAATTTGCCATACTTAATGATATTCATACATGTATTTAAAATAAATTATTTAAAATATAGACATTATAATTGATGGAGAACACAAAATACTGCCCTGTTCTGGGAGACTTATAATTCCACTATATTTATGGGAATTTTGCATGATGTAAAGCATAGTACAGCATTGTCAAGAATTTTCAGTGTTGGTATATTTATGCCTAAAGTTACTGCCCTTGAAGTTATTATGTCAATCACAGTAAGAGATGTGCATGCTAAACTGAGTCCAAGATTTGAGCTGGGCCCTACTGAGGGAATGCTATGGGTTTAATTGAATCATAGAGTCATTTGAGTTAGAAGGGACTATTAAAGGTCACCTAGTCCAACTGCACTGCAATGAACAGGGACATCTACAGTTAGATCTGGTTGCTCAGAGCATCCTGGGCCAACCTGACCTTGAAGGTCTCCAGGAAAGGGGCAAACTGATCTTTGTTTAGGCCTTTTTTGATTCCTCAGAGTTTACAAAAAGTGAAGCTAGAACTCAAATGCAAAAGTGACGACTAGTGCCTAACAGCTGTCGAAATAGACAGTGCCAAAACCTCAAGAAGAAGTTTGTAGCTGCTTCAGCAAAGATATTGTAACAGTCTATCAGGAAGAGTATTTTGAGAGTGAAAACTGAGTTCTGGCTAACATTTTGATTTTTTTTTCTTTTTCTTTTTTTTTTTTTTTTTTTTTTGACCAAACTTATTTGATGTGATGAATAAGTTTAAACTTTTAATCACTATTTGATAATGAACTTTGGAAGTACATCAAATATCATGTGCATCTTTTTCACAGTCCTCCATCCAATTATGCTGTTTAGGATTAGCCATCAGGACTACAGAGCTTCATACAAATATTGATTATTTGTCAGATTATGCTAATATGGTCAATGCTACAGCACATAAATATTTGTATAGCCAAATAACAGTTGACAGCAAATACATGAATACTGTTTAAGACATAAATGTCAACAAATTCATTCTGGTGACTGGCATGGAAATATACAGACCATTAAGATTCACCCTTCCTTAACTATCACAGGAACATCAAATACAGAAAATAGTCAAATTCTTATTTTCTTATCTAGGCTGATTTGAAGCAAAATAAATGAAGAAATAACTAATCAACTCTAGCTAGAAATTGCAGAATTGCAGTGATCAAAAAGGAGAATGCGCAAACAATGTATTTACTATATTTACATTGTAGCATCATTAATTAAAGTTATCTCCATTTCTCTTTTATGAAAATTAAAATATATTTTCTGAAATTGATTCTGTAAATTTGTTATTCACTTCTTTTTTGTCATTCTTCAGGAGAAACATATTAAAAATATATATTTTTTTAAATATATATATTTCACATTTTTTTGGTAGCTCGGGATTTACAGTTTAGGATTTTGTATTTTAAAAGAATTTCTAAGAAGCTTTGTACAATTTTCTTTTCTTTCACAAAGTAAGATACAATTTCAGAACAATTTAAACATGTTATTTCTCTTATCCATGCAAAAAGTACACTAATCAGGTGGTACCTCTTCAGCATTCCTGCCTTTTTTTTTTTTTTCCCAGTGTATTTTATCCTGTATAAGGTAAGAATGAATGCCATTAACTACATACTGACTAACACTTATTCATTCATCAACTAGTGTAATAAGACACGAAGTAGACTAACCTATGATTGAAAACAGATGGAATATGCCTATTTTTCCCTGTTAAATAGAAATGTTTTTAGTTTTGTTTCCCTTTTAAGTAGCAAGGCATGAGTCCAGAAAAATACACAGAGATATTACTTGTTTCATATGCTTGGAGATGTGATTTTGGATTAATTAGTTCTACTAATGACTTGAAAACAAATAGTTAACTAACCAGAAAGAGCAACATTGCCTTAGTTTCAACTGGGGCACAGTTATTTTTCTTAACAGCGTCTGGTATGATGCTATGTTTTGGTTTCAGAAGAAAACCAATGTTGATAACACACTGCCGTTTCTAATTCTTGCTAAGCAGTGCCGTACAGAGTCAAAGCTATTTCAGTTTTCTCAGCTCCTGCCAGCGAGGGGCTGTGGAGGGGAACCAAGGAGTTGGGAGAGGACAGAATCAGGACAGCTGAACTAAACTGGCCAAAGGGACATTCCATATTGTATGACATCACATGGAAACAAAGTTTTGACACTGGGAGTTCATCAGGCTTCCTTCCTCTGCTTGGGATCTAGCTTGGCACTGGTCAGCCAGTGGTGAGCAATTGCTTGTGCATCACTTATACATGCATACATATATATTTGTCATAACTACTGTCTTTTTTACCCTTACTCTTTTCTCTGTCTCAGAAAATAGCTTTTATCTCAACCTATGAGTTCTGTTTTGTTTATTTTTTGATTCTCTAATAAGGTCTCCCCTGAGCCTCCTCTTCTCCAGACTAAATAATTCCCTCAGCCACTCCTCCAAGGGCTTGTGCTCCAGACCCCTCACCAGCTTCATTGCCCTTCTCTGAACACACTCCAGGGCCTCAATGTCAGTCTTGCAGTGAGGGGCCCAAAACTAAGCACAGTACTCAAGGTGCAGCCTCACCAGTGCTGAATACAGAGGGAAAACATAGGTAGATGATTCATAGAGGAACATGACCAATCTCAGTTACAATAAGGTTTGGCATCAAGACTGGACACATTATATTAGCTTAGTTTTTGGCACTAGAATAACCATTTACTGAAATGATGTATTCTTTTCTGATGACCATAGTTCAAGAAAGCTCTAAAACATGCAAAAGTCTAGAGAAGAATGCTAGGGCATTTAATAGTTGCAAAATATGTCAGATACAGAGAGTGAGTCCAATTATTTAATTCAAAAGAGGCAAGTTTAGAGGTGATTTGATTCAATGTAATACAAAGAGTTTTTGGAAAATGCATAGCCCTTTGCAGGAGAAACTGTGAGAAGGAGGAAAGCGTGAGAAGTGGGGGAAAGAAATTCCGGGATAGAAGTAGGATGGAGAAAAGTATGCCAGATCATTAATTTTTACTCAAGAAAATAGTCTAACTACCATCCTCCATTCACTCTTTCCCCTTGTTATTCAGTACTGAACTCACAGATTTATTGCAGCATTTTAACATTCAAGTTTACTTTCCACTGTTGTTTTAAAAACTGAGGATCTGTACTCAGTAAAACTGGGGGGAAAAAAAAAAGAGAGAGATTTCCAAAATAAACGAACTCCCCAATCTAGTCAATTGGAAGTAAGCAGAAGGCTTATATTTACCTCTTAAGTTTCTAGCAGAGAACAGTATATCAAACCCAAGTGAGTTATTTGTCACAAATAAGTGGTGATGGCTATCTTGGAAAGGTAATTGAAATCAAACACTTCCCTTGAGCTGTGGAAGTTTAAGGTCCTGAGTTGTATTCAGGACAAATACAATGTAATCCCAAAAATACATCTTATGCAAGATATTCCTTAAGGTGCAGAGGAGTACAACAAATACTCAGTGAGCAAAAATTGGTCTGCCTACTCAATTGACTTGACCTTCATATACACCTCTTTAGATGCACAACGTATAAGATGTCCAGCTAGCATATCCTGTTTAGCCTGAATATGACATGAATGTTGGAAGTCTAAGATTTCCAGAGTGAATGCAAAAACAAGCTGCAAACAAACTCCTTTTACTAATGAGTAGTGCATTAGTATAGCCTGGCTCTGATTGTTCTCAAAAAAAACCTGATATTACATAGTTACCATACTAGTCAAATAGGAATCATTTGCTATCAGGGAAGGAAGATGGTATTCAAAAAGAAAATACAAATACTGTTCTCATCAGAATATTCTTACATGTTCATTATTGTTTCTGTAAGGAAAAAANAACATAATGGGCCATAGATCTTGTGAAATTTTGTGTTTTATATAAGCCAGCACCTTTGTCAACAAACTAAGTAATACTGTATGGCAGCAAAAACTGTGTAAAGTATAATCATACTTATTTTTAGTTTTAATTGGATGTTCAGATATATAAAAAAGAAATATTAAGTAGGGTTAAGACATAATATGAAATCTCTGTATGACATAGTGGGACTGTTGTAAGAATATTGTGCTTTGTTCTAGTGCTCTTATCTTGTAGTGGAGTTTAACAAATGGGAAAGGCAATAGAAATTAAAAATTAAAATGTTTACTTTTATTATTTCTAGAAGATGGTGGCAATATGACCTTATATGTATTTCTGTTGTTGCACAACTTTTTTTTTTTTTAATGAGAAGAAGCCATAACAGATCTGAACAACTGTATAATCCAGTCTTAAAATGTAATTCTGGGCAGAAAGTTTTAAAATTTAAACTTTAAGTGGGATTAGTCCCTGAAATACCTTTATAGGGGAAAAGAACAGGCCAGCAATTACTCAAGGACTTTAGAGAAAAAAAAACGTAGCTGTGAAAAGATATGCTATAACTAAAACCTAAATTCTGATACTGACAAATTTTGATACTGAAAATACTGCATGAGGGTCTATGGTCTGATTACTCAGGAGGTCATGGAAGACTATCATAAAAGCTTTCTCAGGCAGTAAGACTTGCCACCCAATCTATGAATTGACTGAGGCCCAATGTAGAAAAATAAAGCTGTTTAATGTCCACCTGCTTTCAAAGGCTTTAGGAAGATAAATTAGTTTGTATATTGGATTTGGGGGTGTAGATTGATGAAAGATTCAACATGAGCCAGCTATATGCATTTGCAGCCCAGAAGGCCAACTGTATCCTGGATTACATCAAGAGAAATGTAAGCAGCAGATCGAGGAAGGTGATTCTGCCCCTTTACTCTGCTCTCGTGAGAGCCCACCTGGAGTAATGTGTCCAGATCTAGGGCCCTCAACACAAGAAGGACATGTAGTTGTTGGAACAGGTCCAGAGAAGGGCCACGCAGATGATCAGAGGGCTGGAGCACCTCCCCTAACGAGGACAGGCTGAGAGAGTTGGGGCTTTTCAGCCTAGGGAAGAGAAGGCTGAGGGGGGGCCTGCAGGAAAGCTGGGGAGGGACTTCTTATAAGGGCAGGGCAACAGGATGAGGGGAAATGGCCTTAAACTAGAATAGGGTGGATTTAGACTAGATATTAGGAAGAAATTCTTTACTGTGAGGGTGGTGAGACACTGAAACAGGTTGCCCAGTGAGGCTGTGAATGCCCCCTCCCTGAAGTCATTCAAGGCCAGGCTAGATGGGCCCTTTGAGTAACCTGGTCTAGAGGGAGGTGTCCCTGCCTATAGCAGGGGAATGGAACTAGATGATCTTTAATGTCCCTGCCAACTCAAACCATTCTATGATTCTATGATATTCAGAAGTATGCTTCTGCAACTAACATGTCCTGAGTGATAAGAACAGTACATTTTCACAGCCTGGTGAATGAATCTGCTTTATATCAAAATAAGACTGGAGGTTTTTAATTTGTTCTGAGGAAATTAAAAGGGTTATTATTTAGAGTAACAATTAATTTTCCCAAACAGTCTTTCCTTATGTTACCCAAAGACAGTAAGTGTTATTCAGCAAAAGTATTCATCAGTTATACTATAAAGGAAATATGAGGCATATTCAGTGCTTCCTTGGATGATTTTTTAGAAGGTTGTGAATGTAAAGTTACTATCAAACAACTGCTGTATTTTGATGAATTATGCTTATGATCACCGTAGGGAACTAGTTTTGTTTGGGGATTTTAAATTAAATCCTCAACATTACTTTTGATACCTTCTCAATATTTCATATTATTGTTAGTGGATTATTTCTGGACTTCAGTCATCCTTATCTTTATAATCAATGCAGATTATAAGGAGTGCATTCAGATTTTCATTTCCACTGGGTGAAGTCACTACAGCATCTGATTTACTTGTCTGTGAGCATGTATGAACTTCAGTTTTCTCATGCTTTCACTAGAAGAGGTGTAGACACATTGTGCAAAGATGCAACACTATTTACCATCTTTCTATGAGTGTTTATAGAGAAATAAATTTTAAGATGGACAATATTTAAGAGAAATGTATAAAAAAGCTACCACTTAACTACTGTAAGAAGCAATAGTTCTCTTCCACAAAAGATTTTTTCTTAGGTGAATAAATGTCCTCTAGATCTCAGCAGACTGCAAGATGATAATCTGGTCCCTTGGAAGTCAAAATAAATTTTTTCTACTGTATAAGCCTGAGTATGTACTTCAGTGCTTTTCTTGAAGCACTTACTTGAAGTATTTGGATAATGATTTTAAACTAAAAATACACCCAGTACATCTGTTTTTCCAGAGTTTTGTAGAATGTCACATCCACAAACACACACAGGTTTGTTGTACAAATGAGCCATATCTTCTGCTTATGTTTAACAAGAGAAAAAAAATTGTTTGTAACATTTATACTTGTTATCTTGTCCTATTTGTTTAAGTATTATTATTATTAACTGTGCTCATCTATTTTACTCAAAGATGAAAAGCGGCAGGCAGCAGCTAAGTGAGAGAAACTTCAGACAAAATCGCTTTTGACTCTCTTTTGGCATGTAATTGAAAAAAAAATCCTTAATAAATATTAAAATGAGTACAAACACCAATTCCTAGTTAATTTGGATCAAAATAGAATGTTAAATTCCTCAGGACTAACACAATATAAAGTTTGATGGTAAAAAGCAAGGTAACTCCCTCATCACTTTATCTAACTCAAAGGGTGCATGAGACTTCCTTGAGGTAGCAAATGTGATTAAACATTATCTAAATGGATATTATTAACTAAATAATGATAATAATACATTGTTCTTGCATCATTGAGAGAGTAAGCTGAAGTTTTATTAAATACCTTATAAAAGGCTGATTTCCATGCCAACAAGGAATGCTCTTACGATAAATTTGCCATACTTAATGATATTCATACATGTATTTAAAATAAATTATTTAAAATATAGACATTATAATTGATGGAGAACACAAAATACTGCCCTGTTCTGGGAGACTTATAATTCCACTATATTTATGGGAATTTTGCATGATGTAAAGCATAGTACAGCATTGTCAAGAATTTTCAGTGTTGGTATATTTATGCCTAAAGTTACTGCCCTTGAAGTTATTATGTCAATCACAGTAAGAGATGTGCATGCTAAACTGAGTCCAAGATTTGAGCTGGGCCCTACTGAGGGAATGCTATGGGTTTAATTGAATCATAGAGTCATTTGAGTTAGAAGGGACTATTAAAGGTCACCTAGTCCAACTGCACTGCAATGAACAGGGACATCTACAGTTAGATCTGGTTGCTCAGAGCATCCTGGGCCAACCTGACCTTGAAGGTCTCCAGGAAAGGGGCAAACTGATCTTTGTTTAGGCCTTTTTTGATTCCTCAGAGTTTACAAAAAGTGAAGCTAGAACTCAAATGCAAAAGTGACGACTAGTGCCTAACAGCTGTCGAAATAGACAGTGCCAAAACCTCAAGAAGAAGTTTGTAGCTGCTTCAGCAAAGATATTGTAACAGTCTATCAGGAAGAGTATTTTGAGAGTGAAAACTGAGTTCTGGCTAACATTTTGATTTTTTTTTCTTTTTCTTTTTTTTTTTTTTTTTTTTTTTGACCAAACTTATTTGATGTGATGAATAAGTTTAAACTTTTAATCACTATTTGATAATGAACTTTGGAAGTACATCAAATATCATGTGCATCTTTTTCACAGTCCTCCATCCAATTATGCTGTTTAGGATTAGCCATCAGGACTACAGAGCTTCATACAAATATTGATTATTTGTCAGATTATGCTAATATGGTCAATGCTACAGCACATAAATATTTGTATAGCCAAATAACAGTTGACAGCAAATACATGAATACTGTTTAAGACATAAATGTCAACAAATTCATTCTGGTGACTGGCATGGAAATATACAGACCATTAAGATTCACCCTTCCTTAACTATCACAGGAACATCAAATACAGAAAATAGTCAAATTCTTATTTTCTTATCTAGGCTGATTTGAAGCAAAATAAATGAAGAAATAACTAATCAACTCTAGCTAGAAATTGCAGAATTGCAGTGATCAAAAAGGAGAATGCGCAAACAATGTATTTACTATATTTACATTGTAGCATCATTAATTAAAGTTATCTCCATTTCTCTTTTATGAAAATTAAAATATATTTTCTGAAATTGATTCTGTAAATTTGTTATTCACTTCTTTTTTGTCATTCTTCAGGAGAAACATATTAAAAATATATATTTTTTTAAATATATATATTTCACATTTTTTTGGTAGCTCGGGATTTACAGTTTAGGATTTTGTATTTTAAAAGAATTTCTAAGAAGCTTTGTACAATTTTCTTTTCTTTCACAAAGTAAGATACAATTTCAGAACAATTTAAACATGTTATTTCTCTTATCCATGCAAAAAGTACACTAATCAGGTGGTACCTCTTCAGCATTCCTGCCTTTTTTTTTTTTTCCCAGTGTATTTTATCCTGTATAAGGTAAGAATGAATGCCATTAACTACATACTGACTAACACTTATTCATTCATCAACTAGTGTAATAAGACACGAAGTAGACTAACCTATGATTGAAAACAGATGGAATATGCCTATTTTTCCCTGTTAAATAGAAATGTTTTTAGTTTTGTTTCCCTTTTAAGTAGCAAGGCATGAGTCCAGAAAAATACACAGAGATATTACTTGTTTCATATGCTTGGAGATGTGATTTTGGATTAATTAGTTCTACTAATGACTTGAAAACAAATAGTTAACTAACCAGAAAGAGCAACATTGCCTTAGTTTCAACTGGGGCACAGTTATTTTTCTTAACAGCGTCTGGTATGATGCTATGTTTTGGTTTCAGAAGAAAACCAATGTTGATAACACACTGCCGTTTCTAATTCTTGCTAAGCAGTGCCGTACAGAGTCAAAGCTATTTCAGTTTTCTCAGCTCCTGCCAGCGAGGGGCTGTGGAGGGGAACCAAGGAGTTGGGAGAGGACAGAATCAGGACAGCTGAACTAAACTGGCCAAAGGGACATTCCATATTGTATGACATCACATGGAAACAAAGTTTTGACACTGGGAGTTCATCAGGCTTCCTTCCTCTGCTTGGGATCTAGCTTGGCACTGGTCAGCCAGTGGTGAGCAATTGCTTGTGCATCACTTATACATGCATACATATATATTTGTCATAACTACTGTCTTTTTTACCCTTACTCTTTTCTCTGTCTCAGAAAATAGCTTTTATCTCAACCTATGAGTTCTGTTTTGTTTATTTTTTGATTCTCTAATAAGGTCTCCCCTGAGCCTCCTCTTCTCCAGACTAAATAATTCCCTCAGCCACTCCTCCAAGGGCTTGTGCTCCAGACCCCTCACCAGCTTCATTGCCCTTCTCTGAACACACTCCAGGGCCTCAATGTCAGTCTTGCAGTGAGGGGCCCAAAACTAAGCACAGTACTCAAGGTGCAGCCTCACCAGTGCTGAATACAGAGGGAAAACATAGGTAGATGATTCATAGAGGAACATGACCAATCTCAGTTACAATAAGGTTTGGCATCAAGACTGGACACATTATATTAGCTTAGTTTTTGGCACTAGAATAACCATTTACTGAAATGATGTATTCTTTTCTGATGACCATAGTTCAAGAAAGCTCTAAAACATGCAAAAGTCTAGAGAAGAATGCTAGGGCATTTAATAGTTGCAAAATATGTCAGATACAGAGAGTGAGTCCAATTATTTAATTCAAAAGAGGCAAGTTTAGAGGTGATTTGATTCAATGTAATACAAAGAGTTTTTGGAAAATGCATAGCCCTTTGCAGGAGAAACTGTGAGAAGGAGGAAAGCGTGAGAAGTGGGGGAAAGAAATTCCGGGATAGAAGTAGGATGGAGAAAAGTATGCCAGATCATTAATTTTTACTCAAGAAAATAGTCTAACTACCATCCTCCATTCACTCTTTCCCCTTGTTATTCAGTACTGAACTCACAGATTTATTGCAGCATTTTAACATTCAAGTTTACTTTCCACTGTTGTTTTAAAAACTGAGGATCTGTACTCAGTAAAACTGGGGGGAAAAAAAAAAGAGAGAGATTTCCAAAATAAACGAACTCCCCAATCTAGTCAATTGGAAGTAAGCAGAAGGCTTATATTTACCTCTTAAGTTTCTAGCAGAGAACAGTATATCAAACCCAAGTGAGTTATTTGTCACAAATAAGTGGTGATGGCTATCTTGGAAAGGTAATTGAAATCAAACACTTCCCTTGAGCTGTGGAAGTTTAAGGTCCTGAGTTGTATTCAGGACAAATACAATGTAATCCCAAAAATACATCTTATGCAAGATATTCCTTAAGGTGCAGAGGAGTACAACAAATACTCAGTGAGCAAAAATTGGTCTGCCTACTCAATTGACTTGACCTTCATATACACCTCTTTAGATGCACAACGTATAAGATGTCCAGCTAGCATATCCTGTTTAGCCTGAATATGACATGAATGTTGGAAGTCTAAGATTTCCAGAGTGAATGCAAAAACAAGCTGCAAACAAACTCCTTTTACTAATGAGTAGTGCATTAGTATAGCCTGGCTCTGATTGTTCTCAAAAAAAACCTGATATTACATAGTTACCATACTAGTCAAATAGGAATCATTTGCTATCAGGGAAGGAAGATGGTATTCAAAAAGAAAATACAAATACTGTTCTCATCAGAATATTCTTACATGTTCATTATTGTTTCTGTAAGAAAAAAAAAAAAAAGCACAAAGTTAAAGAAAAGAGAAAAGAAACACAATGAATTAAAATGCTGGTTGTTGTTATTACTTTCATTAAAATGTTAAAATGGAATTTAATGAACGTAATCATAAAATGGTCACAAGAGTATGACTTATGCTGAATATCTCCAAAAAATATACATAGATAAGCTATACAGCAATCAAGCCTAGTTAGTGATCCAGTCCCTCCTTTATGGTGTACTATATCTATTTACTCATTAGAGTTATTTAGTACATTATAACGCCTTTGGAGAACTGCATCATGATTTTGCTAATACATGGATTATAATCAGCATATTCTTGTAAAAAGATTTTCGTTAAACTCTGCTGAAGCGTAACATATAAATAATTATCATTGGAGTCTAGACTCACTCATTCAAATTATTATAATTTTCTCCTCCTCCTTTCTGTTAAGTAGCTAGTATTTTCTACAGTCAGTTCATGTATGCAACGTACTGGGTCTCACTCAAGTATGTTTTGTTTCTGCACAAAAGAGTGAATTCTGTGCGATGTTTTTTAGCAAAAAACTTTGCAAAAGAGGAGCCCAAAGGACACATCAAGTACATGAGAAGAACAAAAATAAAGTGTTTGGTTTAATAAAGAAATTATCTAATTTCTTGAATAAGGCTTGTGCTAACATCGAAGGCTGCTGGGAAAAAAATGTAACTGATGGCAGTCTGACAAAATGACTTCTGAAACAAAGGTGAATTTTTCCAGATGAATTCTTCCATGCAGAAAAAAAAATTGTAACTACTGACATTTATCAGTGCTTGCTGAATGTTTATGGGGGCCAAGCAGTGGATGTGAGCTCAGTAAGGCAGTGGATAATGCGTTTCAGCAGTGGTAATGTTGGGTCATTTTTGCTCGTGTAGATTTTTGTGAGCGCAGCATGCAGGCTCTTGTTAATGGTGGTGACTACATTGAAGAACACTGTTTTGTAGCTCAGAATTTGTTCTAACAAATAATGTTATTAATGTTATACTCTTTGTATCTGCTGTATTTTACATGAAAATTAACAGGAGGCATTACTTTCAGAGCAAAGCACATAGATCTGTCATATAGTTCTGAGATCTAAAAATAGTTTCCCCATGATCTAGTAACACAGACTATGAAACTGTGAGCACCTATTTTCAGGGGGTACCTACTATGTCATCTGAAATCCAGGAAGAAAACTCTCTAACTCCAATGTGGCATTAGAAAGCAGCATTCCTTTATTCCTCACTATATGTAGCAGGCAACTTGACAAGCAAGTGCATCCGCTCAGAGTTCAGGTTCTACATTTGAACAGTTAAGACATGCATGTGCAGTAAATTTGCATACATATTCATTCCTTTTCAAGGACCCTCAAATATATGCTAATATCCCTTTGGGCACACTCACTGGTAGAATGCCCACCTACTTCTTCCCCATTTTTCACCATCAGCTTCATCACTGAGACCTTTGACTCACTTTCATCCACTTTGGAAAATTTCCATTGCTTATTAGGCCATAGTGAGCAAATTTTTAAAACAATATATGTGGAACCAGAGGAAAATGTCCATGCATCTACTGGGTGCAAAAGATAAAAGTATTCTATTATGACTCCTGTGCTTCTTGTGAGGCAAAATCACTGAGGCAAAATATAAAAGTATTCTATTATGTTCCAGTGCAGAATTATTGGGGAAAACAAGACTGTTCACCCACTAAAGCTGAAATTGAAAGTTTTAGAACTATCACTTACGGATTCCTTTTGCTAAACTAATATACTGGTTCTTAAACTAATGTACTAACCCCTATTACTAAGCAAATCAACCCATATCAACTGAATACTTTTTAATCATAGAAGGAATACTTCAGTCTGTATATCAGTCTGTACATGATATACCTCATCATGTAGGAGGTACCATGATGACAGCTCTCACACATTACATTCTCTAATTAAAAATAAGAGCTAAATCAAGTTGCAGGTAAAAGATATCCAAGTAATAGCTTCCCAACATATTTTAGTTTCTGTGACCCATTTTATAGGAAGACAATGACACCAGTCTGACAGAATGGTGCCTGACATGGAAGTGCATATGAAGCAAAGATGTGCCAGTGAATTCCTTCACACAGAAAAAATTGTACCCATTGACATTCATTGATGCTTGCTGAATGTTTATAGAGATCAAATGGTGGATGTGAGCACGGTGAGGTGATAGGTGGTGAGCTTCAACAGCAGTGACAGTGGGTCACCTCCACTGGTGCAGATTTTTCTGTGTGTGGTATGCAGACTCTTGTTCACTGCTGGCAAAAATGCATAGCTAGCGGTGGTTGAAAAACAGTGTTTTATAACTGAGAATTTTTCTCTATCAAGTGATGTTACTGTGCTCTTTGTATCTGTTGTAGTTTCCATGGAAGTAAGCAGGAGGCTTTACTTTCAGAACAACATATGAAGCCACAAAAATTTCTCTGTACTCAATGCGTCCCAGGCAAGCCAAAAGGTAGGACACCTATGGAGTGATACAACAAAGAAACAAAAGGAGAAATTATAGATCAAAGTAGCTACACTTTGTAACTTACATGCATAATATAAAATACAAGTGTGCTTGTAGCAAGAGGGGAAAAAAAAACCATGCCTTGGGACCCTGGAAGCTTGAGATTTTTCTTTAATTCCCTTTTTGCAGCCCTTCTTCTAGGCTGCCAGTCACAGTCTGGTAGTACCTCCAGTCCCACAAAAGCACAAAGTGGTTGCAGGTGGTATCTCTCTTCCCCAGAGGGACCCATAGTTCAAGTTAAAAGAAGTGATGCAGCAGTTACTAGGCCCCAGCATGAGATGAACAGTGGCTTAAACTATTTATCTTATTGACAGGTGTTTATCTTATTCACAGGTGAGAGAAGTTTACCTTTGCCTTCATTTCTCTGCCTAATTAAACCAGTAGACCAGCTCCGGCAGTGTTAAGTGCCAAGAAGCCTTTTGATAGATATTTTAACAGGGTTTGGTGTTTACAGATGGAGAAATGAATCATGATGTTATATAGTTGATGGGACTTAAGAGGTCCTAAAAAAAGAAGTATTTATTTTATGCAACCATGTGGTTCAAAGTCTTAAATATCACTTTAACTTAGAAAATCTTATTTTAACATTCTGGGAATGAGAAGAGAGTGAGTTTATTACTGAGGAAAGATGCAGAGAATAGAAGAGATAGAAGAAGTCATGCCATGACTGAAATGCAAAGGCAAAGAGATAGCAGGACATAAGAATAGAAATATTTTGCATCATGTAAAATCTTTAACGGATATGTCTGTCAAGGCAAAGAGAGATCAGTGGATTGTACTTGAAACCCAATTCTTCTTGTACTATAATATATTCATCTTTAGTTGATATATCAGCAAGCCCACACAGATATAATGCATTTTTCATTTCAGTCAACACACCTTTTTGCCACTGACTTCAAGGTGTACTAAATTAAAAATTTCATGATGAAGCCTTAGGTTATATCAGGCAGTTATTTCATCTGACCTCCTCCTTCACTAGTATTTTAAGCTCAGAGATAAGCTGCTGTAATTTTAAGGGGCCAACATATCCTTTCTCATTAAACATTTTCATTATTTTCTGTTGGGTTCTTCTTCTGAAAATTTATTTATAAAGTACTTTGCATGAAATGGATAATGCAGAATAATAAAAATTCACTTACTTTATATTTTTTGCATGTGTCATAACGATACCAGACTATGACTTTTAACCTGCTTTAGATTCATTTTTGCTTCAAAATTGCTCCTTTGTCCTCCCACATAGTCACTGTAATTGTTCACAGAACACTGTCTCGCTCCAATTTATAGGAGGGAGAGGAGGTTCTTTGATATATGTATACCCGATGTGAGATTAAGAAACAGCGGTTCAAATGTTGGTCTGATCAGTTTATTACAAATCTTAATCAGGGAGATGGGGAAGGAGAGAACGGACACTTTTACGAATTAGGGTGATGGGGAAGGGAAGAAGGGCGATAGAAAAGATAGGAAATAGAAGCAAGGAGTCTTTATAGGAAGCAAGAGGGAGATAGTCACCACCATGGGTCCAGCGTGGTTCATAGTTCAGTCACTGATCTTCAGTTGTGGTGGGTCATCAGGCGTTGTTGTTCTGTTTACGACGACGGTGATCACAGCGACAATTTCCAGTGTTGTAGTAGGCAATAATGGGGTATCGGGATGTGACGCGATAGGACCTCTCCCCCGCTCTATAAGTCTGATATGATGCATGCTTGAAGGACATAGATGACGTACACAGAAGATATGTAGAGATATGTAGAGTATATAAGCTGCCTTTTTCTTGCAATAAATGCCCTTTTTGCCATTCACACTCTTGGTGTGGACGTGCTTTTCGGCCCGAGCGTGCTGTGCATGCTGCGCCCGTATGAGCAATGCAAACCGGATAACTCACGGACATCAACAACTGGTGCCCCGTGTGAGGAGCATTGCTCGAGGCTATACCGGGTGACGCAGTGCCTCCTATGAAACATTGCTCAAGGCTATAACGGGTGACGCAGTGCCTCCTATGAAACATTGCTCGAGGCTATACCAGGTGACGTGGTGCCTCCTACGGAACATTGCTCGAGGCTATACTGGGTGACGCGGTGCCTCCTACGGAACATTGCTCGAGGCTATACCGGGTGACGCGGTGCCTCCTACCCGTAGGCGCAGGAACTCGGGGGGACGCCGAGGCCCTACGGAAGTTTTTTTGCAGGCATTGTACATGTCTTGCTGTTCGCGCCGTTGCGGACCTGCTGGTTGACCCGCAGCCAGCCCTCTCCGTTCTATGGAGCAGAGTAATAATGTACTTTTTCAGTTCTGTAAGGACTATTGCGCCAAGCAATCCCCTTCTAGGAAGGAGATTGCGGCTCTTTTATCCCGGTTACAGCGGGAGGGGGAAGTAGGGTTCCCCGATGATGTTCTCGATTCCCACAATTGGGATCGGATTACTGCCGCCCTCGCGCAGCGAACGATGCGCGCGCAGAAAAGCGCTGAACTTAAGACCTGGGGCCTCATTTTAGGGGCTCTAAAAGCCGCGCGGGAGGAGGGCAAAATAACAGTGCGCGCAAGGGCTCTCCTGGGGCTCGAAGGGGAGGCAACCCAGGTAGTGGAGGGGTCGGGGAATCCGGAGAGCAGCGGGTCGGGAGTTTATTCTAGGACTCGGAGAGCGGATAACCCACTGAGGCAGGACGATAAGACGGCGCCCAGCAATCCAGCTACGCCCCGCAGGAGTGAACAGGAAGAGGAAGCTGTTGAAAAAGGGTTCCCTCCCCCCTATCAGCCTGCAACAGCCACCACTCCATCGGCTCCACCTCTGTACACCCCTCCTCGGCGGCCTTTGTATCCTTCTCTGCACAACCCAGGGGGAGGAGAGGGTTACAACAATCTCTCCCCCCTGCAGCTGGCGGGGGGGGGCGGAGTGCGGCTGCCTTCCTCTCGCCTGCCTGTGCGATAGAGATGGGGCCTTGGGCGATAAGGGCGGGCCTGAGTTAAAAACTTGGGGTCTGATACTAGGGGCATTGAAAGCGGCCCAGGAGGAGGGAAAGGTATCAGCGGAGGCTCGACATGTTTTGGGTCTTGGCAGTGGAGGCGAGATACCGGACCCGGGGGGGTCCTGTGGGGGCTCGGGAGTAGTTGCCTGCAGGGGCCAAGAGGAGGCGGAGCCCCCGCCTCCGTATTCGGACCCGACAGGCCGAACGTTGTATCCTTTATCAGAATTGCGTCAGTGCTCCCTGACTCAAGGGGGCAGGGGTGGGCGTGATCCACATGAGCAGGATCTGCTTACTGCCCGCCCAGGGAGGGACCAGACAAAAGGTCTGCCCAATGCGGACAGGGGGCAGAGCCTACTATCTCTGGTCACTCCCAGGGATGATAATGAAAGCAATAGTGCAAGGGAGAAGCAGGGGGCTGGCTTTGAGTGGAGGGGGAAGGATCAAATGACAGACTGGAATTGGATTAGATCAGAGGCTCTGGGGCAAGGCATAATTCCAGAGGCATGCCCGGTTATTGTGAGCGATTATGGTCCCAAATGGGAGCTGCTCGACCCTAAAGGCGTCACGCGCCTGATGGAATTTATAGATAAAAGAGGCCTGAAATCACCTCTGACGTTAAACACACTACAGGCTTTGACTGCACCGGGACCTCTCCTCCCACACGACATCATAAATCTAATGCATATGGTGCTTAAATCTGTCCAATATACTCTCTGGAGAGAGGAGTGGTCGGCGTTTAGAAAGTTCGCTCGGAACACTGAGCCATCCACTCCTGGGACGGAGATCATTCAGGGTCCTGCCGAGTCGTTTCAAGAGTTTGCAGACAGACTGATTAAGGCAGTAGAGGGTTCGGACTTACCACAAGCTGTCCACAACCCTGTTATCCTGGATTGTCTGTATCAAAAATAGCACGATGACGTTAAGGGCTTGCTCCGAGCTGCCCCTGAAAAGTTTCACTCTCCGGCAGAAGCTATCAAGTATGTTTTAGATAAGCTCAAGGTAACTCCTTTAACTGCTGAAGGGCTGGCTGCTGCTATAGTTGCAGCTGTTGGCCTGTGACAGCAAAGATCTCTGCAGCAACAAGGGCCATGTTTCCGATGCGGCAAATATGGCCACGTTAGAGCGCAGTGTCCCTCTGGGAAAGGCCAGTCAGGGCCTCCTGACCGTAGGAAGGGCCTGCTAAAAGTTCTTTGCCAAGTATGTGGGGGACGCGGTCATGTGGCACGTCACTGCCTGAGCGGTGAGTCTCGACAGTGGCAGTTTTGACCCAGATAGAGAAATTGGCTTGTTGGTCTCGAAACAGGCCAATATGACAACGCTTGTGCTAAATGCTATGCTTGAAGATCTTAATAGTGTCCGTCATGCACTGCTACAGAATAAGAGCAGCTATTAACTTCTTGCTGTTGGCTCAAGGACATGGGTGTGAGGATGTTGAAGGAATGTACTGCTTCAACCTCAGTGATCACAGCGTGTCGATTCGTAAACAACTGCAATGGATGCAAGAACATACGCAGAAGATCAATGAAGAAAGTGATCCCTTTGGGAATTGGTTGGACGGACTGTTTGGGGGAATGGGTTCATGGCTAAAGCAATTGCTTAAGATTCTTGTAATAGGGCTTGCAATTTTTGTATGCTTTCTGATTTGCCTTCCATGCTTTATAGGATGCTTCCAGAATTGCTTGCAATGCGCGATGGACACTGCTTTTGATAGACGTCTAGAATATCATAGGCTTCGCGAGAGATTGTAACAAGAGTAGGTTTAGAATAGGGATGTAGGATGATTGCGCTCGCGCTGTAACGAGGCAAGACTTTGTCGAGCATAGGGAGGGGGAGATGTTGTAGTAGGCGATAACGGGGTATCGGGATGTGACGCGATAGGACCTCTCCCCCGCTCTATGAGTCTGATATGATGCATGCTTGAAGGACATAGATGACGTACACAGAAGATATGTAGAGATATGTAGAGTATATAAGCTGCCTTTTTCTTGCAATAAACGCCCTTTTTGCCATTCACACTCTTGGTGTGGACGTGCTTTTCAGCCCGGGCGTGCTGCGCATGCTGTGCCCGTATGAGCAGTGCAAACCGGATAACTCACGGACATCAACACAGTACAAAATTATTTATAAGTCCAAAATGGTTGAATCAGCTCCCTTTGGAGTGGTAGCTTCTGGCTTTTGGATCTCAGCAGGAACTCCTTTTGTTCCTATCTTCCAGGCCTTGCCAGCAGATAAGAGGGAGCATGGAGGTGCCAACTTTTATCTTGCCTTCACAGGATACAATGGTATCATCCGTCAGTCTCCCATAGCAAGCTGGAGTTATTTGGTCACAGGCCAGATCTTCCACCAGTAAGCAGTCCTGAGCACTCTCTTCTGAAGGCAAACAGCTCCAAATAAATGCTTTCAAATATAAAATAGTCCACACAAGTGCTGTCGATTGCCACATGGCAACACCCACATCTCATCTCCTGTCACAAGAAATGCCTCAGAAAGCAAGATTTGAGCCAAAAAACAAAGAAAGATTCATACAAACACATTAATGAATTTCTCATTCATTTTGATGTTACTTGTACTACATCCTTTTAGTACCACACATGCCCTTGCCCAAACAAAGAACGTATTGAAGAATGTATTGTATCATTCCCAAAACACTGATCATAAAAAAAAAAAAAAAAAAAAAAAAAAGATATAAATCACTAGGTTTCTCAATCAATTGCATGTTTATGGAAAGGAGATGCCATTATTTTCTACATTCTTTTCCTGTATTACTCATAACAAATACTAATTTCTAAGAACAAATTATGTCTAATGCTAATTAGAATGTGTATGTGTCTATTTCTATGTTTTTACATATATAATTCCAACATCTGATGCAGTGTTATATGAGAAGATTAATAATAACATGGATAAGAAGGAAAAAATTTCAGCAGTGATAGAAGTTGGGAATAACAGTACAAAATTCTTGAAAAGGAAGAGAATAAAAATAGAACTGGTGAGTAAATGATTGACAGATGTTTAGGATTTAAAATCAATTTGACTTATCAGAAAGTTGAAAGATAAGCAGAAAGATCTTTTTACTGGAGTCACTAATGCCTAGAAGAAACTGGGCAACGAAGGAGAGGAAGAAGGAAACGTCTTGCAGAACTATGATATTTTAAAAACTGCTAGTGCTAAAATAAAAGAGAAAAGAGTAGGAAGCACCTCGAGTACTGTGTCCAGTTTTGGGCCCCTCACTGCAAGAAAGACACTGAAGCCTTGGAGCGTGTTCAAAGAAGGGCAACAAAGCTGGTGAGGGGTCTGGAGCACAGGCCTTATGAGGAGTGGCTGAAGGAGCTGGGACTGTTCAGTCTGGAGAAGAGGAGGCTCAGGGGAGACCTTATTGCTCTCTATAACTACCTGAAGGGAGGTTGTAGTGAGCTGGGGGTCAGCCTCTTCTCTCGTGTAACTTGTGATAGGACTAGACGGAATGGCTTTAAGCTGCGCCAGGGGAGATTCAGGCTGGACGTTAGGAAATACTACTACTCTGAAAGGGTGGTCGGGCACTGGAATGGCCTGCCCAGGGAGGTGGTGGATTCACTGACCCTGGAGGTGTTCAAGGAATGTTTGGACACTGTGTTGAGGGACATGGTTTAGTGAGAACTATTGGTGATAGGTGGATGGTTGGACTGGATGATCTTGTAGGTCTTTTCCAACCTTGGTGATTCTGTGATTCTGGATGATTCTGTGATAATTTATGATGTTTACCTCCTCCTTTTATCTTTTTGGGAGATTAGGTAGACACGGAAATTACCAAGTCCTCAGGCTGAGAACTGGACTGGACAGTACCACAAGGTTCTCAAGTGATCCTGGCTGTTTTACAAACAATGTACTTTATTGTTTATGATTACTCAAGATGCAAAGGAAGATTCCATATATTGAAAGAATATAAAGTATAAATTGGTAAATGCTGTAAATCAGTGGTAGATGTGTAGAACCTGCATTTATTTAGGATTAGGAAACAGGTCTGATAAATAATGAAGGGGTTCTACCGTGATGTATTTTCAAAACAAAACTGATGTGGTAAAAATCAACACAAAATCCTTTTCTTTATGAAACTTGAACAGTGCTGGCAGAGTACATAGTATCTACTTTCCTTGCAAAATTATTTGCTGCTTCCTTGCCATTTAAACCACTCTTGAACTCAAGAAAAAGAGATTGGAGATATCCAGACTTACTGCCACATTGATATAGATGAGAATTTTAAAGAAGTCTTTGAAAAGTGCTTTTGGAATAAAAATGACAGTTATTCATATTAGATGTGATTAAGCAAATAATAGTGACAGGAAGTAAATGATGAGTCCTACTGATGGTTTTGTTTGATTTGGGGCTAGAAAGAAGATATTCCTTCTAAACATCCTTATGAGTTGAATTGTAATGCCAGTTGTATTATGCATGCATCTTTTTTTTTCCTTAAGTGGTCAAAGTTACAAGTATTTCAGTATTATAAGCTGAAGTTTCTATATAACTTGTAAGGATCTGGGTGAACTTTTATGTGGAGCACAAAATTTCAATGATCCTGATGAAATAAAGACCACAAAGAAATGTCTGCTACCATCATTCACTACCATTCCACCTCACTGGTCACAGACTCTTACTGTTCTCTTTTATCTTCTGCCAGCTTATCAGCTGCATTTGGTATTCGAATTATTTAAGGAATTTTCTCTCCTAATCCAGTCATTTCAACATCTCAAGTCATGGACTAGATAACTACCTGATCTGTGCCTGCAGCCATACTAAGTGGACCATCTCCATCTTACTCTCCTGCTGGCTCTCATCCTCCTACAGTGGCTGACTCTGCCTCTGTCCACAGACAATGCATGGTGTCCTCACTGATGACTCAGTGAGCTCAGAGTGATTCACAAAAAAGACAGGAGGAAGCTAGTTACTTACCTATATCTTAAGGGAAGCACAGCATTTCCAGTCAGCTCTTGTGAATGCTGTTGAACAAATGCATCAGTCTCCAAGTATTTCATATAGAATTTGACAAGAAAGATCTTTGGGGATTATCTCTTCTGATCTAATGCTTACTGTAAACCTGTAGAAAAATCAATGCATTACAACTTATTTATCCCTCAAACACCCTTTTCCTCCCTTTTTCTGTATCAGCAATGTGTACATGTGCTTTTCATTTTAGCAATGTTTTCCTTGTACTTTCCTGAGCTGACTTTTCCTTCTTTCTTGAGCAGATTTCTTTTTGCCTCATAAACAGATTTCTTTGCAGCTCTCTCTTTGGGCCAAGGGAAAGGAAATTAAGAAAGAATTACATACATAAATAATATGGATTTTCTTTTTGGAATCAAAGAATCATAGAGCAATTTGGATTGGAAGGGACCTTTAAGATCATCTAGTTCCAACCTCCCGTAGTTGACCAAGTTGCTCAAAGTCCCATCCAGCCTGGCCTACAAGAGAAATGAATAAAAGAGATGCTTGAGAGTTTGGGCCTCCACTGTTTGATTTCCCACACTTTCATTTTGCGGCTTTGGTAAGATACGATGCATCTTTGGATATCTTTCTTGGTAAATACAAAACAAATCTTTGATATTCACAAAGGCTTTTGGATGACCATTTGCTTCTCTGTTTTCCAATATGCAGCAATATAGGTCCTAATTGTTATGGCTACATGTCATAAATATAGATTAATAACTCAACTAGAAGAAGAGTGATTGTATTAAAATGTACTGAGCAGCAAATAATAAAACTGTGAAAGAAATTTTCACCCTAAAGTCTTCTTAAAATAAAATACAACTTTACAAGCCTTTTAAAATGTTTTTCGTATCTAATCTTAGCTCAAAGATACAAAATATTAGGAGGATATCAAGTCAAAAGAAGTATTGGGAGTAAGCAGAGAGACTTAAACAGATTTTTTTAAAATCAAATAATACTTTTTTGATAGAAAAATAAAAAAGTCAGGCTTAGCAAAAGCAACATTCAGTCTTTGCAAAGAGTGGAAGGAGCTGTCCTTGAGAGTAGCCCTGCATAGAAGGACCTGGGGGTCCTGGTGGACAAAAAACTTAACATGAGCCAGCAGTGTGCTCTTGTGACTCAGAAAGCAAATGGTATCCTGGGCTTCATCAGAAGAGGGGTGGCCAGCAGGGACAGGGAGGTGTTTGTCCAACTCTACTCTGCCCTTGTGAGGCCCCATCTGGAGTACTGTGTCCAGGTCTGGAGCCCCCAGTACAAGAAGGACAGAGAGCTGTTGGAGAGGGTCCAGAGGAGGGCCACAAAGATGACCAGAGGGCTGGAGCACCTCCCCTATGAAGACAGGCTGAGGGAGCTGGGCTTGTTCAGCCTGGAGAAGAAAAGGTTGCAGGGTGACCTAACTGCAGCCTTTCAGTACCTAAAGGGAGCGTATAAACAGGACGGGAGTCAACTCTTTGAAAGGGTAGATAACAGCAGGACAAGGGGAAATGGTTTTAAGTTGAGGGAGGGAAGATTTAAGTTGGATGTCGGGGGAAGTTCTTTACTATGAGAGTGGTAAGGTGTTGGAACAGGCTGCCCAGAGAGGTTGTGGATGCCCCCTGTCCCTGGAGGCATTCAAGGCCAGGTTGGATGGGGCCATAGGAAGCCTGGTCTAGTATAAAATGTGGAGGTTGGTGGCCCTGCCTGTGGCGGGGGGGGGGGGTTGTAGATTCATGATCCTTGGGGTCCCTTCCAACCTAGGGCCATTCTGTGATTCTGTGATTCTGTGAGTCCTCTTCTTTTTTTTTTTTTTTTTTTTTTTTTTTTTTTTTGGTCATTTATTCTCATAAGGAAATAAGGATAAAAGAATTGTGATTTCTCTCTAATGAGGTGCGAGGCTGTGAGCATGGTTTAGTCCTAGATAGTATTGATACTCTGCCTTTAATCTCTCTGAACATAACTAAAACAACAGCAAAAACAGATAAGCCTTTAGGCTCATATACAAAATGGAATTTACTACATGCGTAGTGAGAATAGTCTCTCTCTCTCTCTAGTAACTGAAGGACATTACAGTTTCAATTCCATAGTACTGCAAATTGGCATGTACAGTCACGGATCCAGAAAGTCATGTTCTTTTATTTGTCCACCAAATCAGGGCCAGCACTACGTTACTTTAGAATAGCATATATACTGTTTACATGTAATGATCCTCAGACAATTCAGTCTGACTTTAGTAGCAGAATAGGTTAGATGTGGTCTACGGTGCTTTTAAATAATGGGTCTGAGGAATAGCACATGCTGCTTGACCAGGGGCTCTACATCTTCTAGTTTTGTATGACAAGAACACACAATCCAGCTGACTGTAAGGGAGATCCTACAGATCACCCTTGGCAGATGGCTTTGATAAGAGCAGCTGGTAAGATAGAAATGTCACTGCAAGAGGGAGAGTGATACAAATACGTAAAACAAAAAGGGTACTTTTCAAAAAAGAGTAGAATTTAAAAGAAGTTGATCATCAGACATATTAAACGTTAACCAAGGGTTTACAGAAAGATACAAAGAATTCAACCTGAAAACAGGCATAAAAAAATGTAGAAACATAGATGTTGTTTGGAGTGGACAGTGACCCCACTTGGGCACCAGCAGTCATGGCATTGTTAGCCTTGTGTGGAACAAATCCAGTGACTCCTGTGGGCTAGAGGTACCCAACTAGGGACCCACAGCACATCAGGCAGAAGCACAGAGGCAGAAGAACACCCTAGAATGAGCTGGGAGGTAAAGCTGTGTGTGATGCTTGTGCACAACTGATGCCTTAGCAGGGTGTAGACAGGGGTGCACACAGCTGGAGCAACCATATAACCCCTGGAGGGTCTGCTTGGGGGTGACACACACCCACACCAGATGTGTGCTGAGTATGTGTATGTGTGATTGCAGCATTTATTGGTGAGTTATAGAATGGCTGTTAGAAATTTGTAGTTGTTTTGCTAACATTTTCTATGTCAGGTATTGGGTTGTATCTTTTATACTGCTGTTACTTATCCTGAATGTATAGAATCATAGAATCATAGAATTATTAAGGTTGGAAAAGATCACTAAGATCATCTAGTCCTACCATGCCTCTATACCACATCTACCCTTTTCTTTAAAATCTCTAGGGACGATAACTGCACCACCTCCTTGGGCAGCATGTTCTAATGCCTTATCACTGTCATTGATCAACAGTTTATTGTATATTGTTAATGACTCAATAAACTGATTCTGTCCTGATTCGATTAAAGTATGTGGACTGAGAGGTTTTTCCATGAGACAGCCAATTCAATTCAGGAAACAAAAATATGTACTTTTACCTTTCCTTTTCCACTTTCCATTTCTCCCTATTTACTGCCCTTCAGGTACTAAAGGAAGTATGAAGGCCAAGTCAAAAGTATCTGAGACTTAAAAACATGATCATATCTGGGACAGGTTGAAGGTTGTCAGTGACAACGACAGAACAGATATATGGACATACTCACTGTTAATAAATCATAGTTCTTTGTGTATTGACCACAAACTTGAATTCTATGCTCCTGTTTTGAGAAACAGTTGAACAAAATGTTGAAGACATAAATGAAGAGATGAAGATTATTAAATATGGATCAAACCTGATCAATTTAATTCACCTCTGAAGGGCATTACTGTTCTTATTTTCAAATGCAAGAAGGCTGCAGATTTAAACTGTCTGGACGTGTGTAAGCACATTCTATGGAGACAAATGGTAAAAGCAAAGTAAAGCTACAGAAAAGAACTGAAAGGAAAATAGGATAGGAAGAGAATTAACAGAAGAATATTCATGGATACCTCATACTGAAAGAGAGCTACTCAACTGGACAGAGAAGTAGAGTGAAAATATAACAATTAAAATGTTGTTATGGACAAAAAAGAAAAATCCAGCCTATTTGTGAAGCTCATAATTAATTAGTCTGTATTAAGTGTGGTCATAATACAATATAGGCTATCGTTAGTCCTTTTAGAATAATAATAATATTCACTATCCAAATTCTATAATCAATAGAAAAGTCTTATTTGTAATGCTAAAGGCAGAAAATTCTATACAGGACAAACTTCCCAGTATATATTCCTTTCCTGTTATGTCTTTTTTAACTCTTTCAGGATTTCTGTATGTCTTAAGCACAATGCTAATTGGACTTATGTTGTGCGAGAGACATTGAGCAGGTGTTCAACATCCTGAGAAATAGCCATGGAGAGACACTCTCCAGCTTTCTTTTTAGTTTTCTTGGCACAGAGTTCATGGTGTGTGATAAAATTTTCTGATAGGTTAAACTGGAAAGAAATTTTGGTTTACCTGAGAAGTTAAGCAAGAAAAATTGAATGAAAAACAGATACTGGATGTTTGAGAAGACTAATGAGAAGAATTTCTTCAAGAAGCTCTGTTCTCTTTAGCTAGAAGTTGCTGAGAAACAGTCTACAGGTATGCATTATTGAAATTCTAGAAGATATCAATATGAAGTAAGAAAAATTCCTAGAATTCAGACTAGATTTTTCTAAACTTTTTTCAGAATTCCTACTGAAATAAGGATTTCATAGTGTGTAGTAGATACTTTCTTTAACACTATATGCAGTTTTTGGTGTGCTAAGTAGTTTAGGAGTTGGCTGCAAAATGGAACAAGTGCGCAAATGTTTCATAGCTGCTGTGAACAAGAACTGAGACCAAGATTTGTCTCTTTAAGTCTCTCAGGCAACTGCCTTTTAGTCCAAGTGAGAATGCAATTAAGTACCCAGGTGAGGTGGACGATGGTTTCTACAAGACTCCCTGAAGGCAGTAGCCTGTTTAGCTGTAGTCAGATGGTTTATCTCCAGGGCAGACTCATTCAACAAAAAGTAATGGACATAGGGCTGGAAAGTAGCAACTACTACCCCTTACTTACTTCCAGTGAACATCTATGGAAGTTGTTTTTTGTTTTTTTTTCCCCTTTGTTCTGTGAGCAACAAAAACCCACCTGTTTGCACACAGTAGCTTTTCTCTACTGTTTCCCACAGCTGAGGCCATTGTTTATTCCCTTCCAGCTGATAGATACTGTTTCAGACAGCCATATATAACATCAAATTCTGCATGACTACAGAAAGGCTGACTACTCTAATGGTCAGCAGTCTGAATTTGAAAAAAAAGATTAGCATAAACTTCTAAATTAGACATGGAAATATTCGTCTTTTCCTGCAGACCTAGTAGGAAGCAATGAGCAGCACTGTCCATAAATGACTTGATGTAGAGGTAATTAACAGCTGGTTAAATTGACAGCCAAAGAATAACACCTCCTTAAGCTGCCCTCAATCATATTTTTATTAATTATTCGCCATTCTGGGGAATCCCAAGCAGGAATCCCAGCTTGCTATGAGAAGGCTACAACACAGCAAAGCATAATCAGTGCCTCTGACCTATAAGAATTTTGCATTAGGGGGTGCTTCAAACAGAAGGTAATGGCAAAACTCAGGATGCAGACTTGAGTGAAGCATATTGTCTAGGAATAGATTTCACTGAAAATAATACTTTGAATAGTATTCAAAGTCTTTGAAGGCTGAAGTGAGGTTGCTATCTGTAAATGTACAAGGATAGTGAAGAGTTGATTCATGCTGCCAAATGAACAAGTATGTATAAATTGGCTGTGATGAAACAGGAAATTAAAAGAAGGCTTCTAATCACTAGCAAGTAAGGTCTTAGGAAGTGGAAGCAAGAAATCCAGCTTATTTTAAGTTATGTTTATAAATCAGGTAATTGATTTTGACAGGCAAAAACTAGATTAAGTATTTTAGAAATACTTTCAAATCCTATGTCCAATATCCCTGGATTTTTTTAGATATGATCTTTGTCAATTTCTCTTATTTCAGCAACACTCAGTCATCTGCTTGGAGTTTTAGCAGATTGAGCCATGCCAAAAAGCCAGCCTTTAACCATGTAGGTAGTTCTAAGTCATAAAGACTTATATGCATGAACTCACCTACAGGTTAGACAGCACCTGAGTGGGAAACCTTTCTGAAATGGTGAGGTAAGATGTGGGTGATAAAAGTCTTTCTGTGGCTTTAATCCAAAATCCTTTCATAATTCTTTCTGAGTAATGAGAGTGTGAAAAAAATTCAATTCCTACTGCAAAGTGATCCCAGGGCCGTC
Source organism: Pavo muticus (assembly GCA_016647715.1). Lineage (NCBI taxonomy): Eukaryota > Metazoa > Chordata > Aves > Galliformes > Phasianidae > Pavo > Pavo muticus. The sequence goes on from JACDJE010002437.1 coordinate 391,495, forward strand.
ACGCTTCTGAGAACAAAGCTAGGGCAAAACCACCCACAGTTCAAAAACTTGACATGGGCTAGGTCCTAGCTGATAATTTTTGGAGTGGGTTAGAGAGGATTAGAGAGGAGACAGAGGTAGAATGAAAATAAGAAGATAAGAATTTTTTCTTTAAGTCAGTTCTGAGCATTGTAAATTGGTAGCCCTGAGATTTTCACAATGCCAGATAAAACAGTCTCTTTATTTGACATTTCACAATCCTAACATAGTATGTCCAACTTGATCAGCACTTGGAGTCTATTCTTGGAATGCAGTTAGGTCTTGATAGAAGGAATAAACCATGAAACTAAGTACTGACATTTAAAAATTGAAAAAATACTGCTTTTTTGCACTTTTTTTCTGGTATTATTTGTGCTCGTCTTCTTTTTCTTTTTTTTTTTTGGTGTGGGGGAGTATGAGTTAACAAAATCTTGGTGGTGTTGATTCAATATGATTTTCTGCTCACTGTAGAGAATATTCTGTAATTTGTAATTCCCATTTTGCAATCGCTAAGAAATACAACACTTGTATTCATAATAACTTGGTAAGTTCTGGAAAATTCAGCTCATAGATCTCTTTAGTATTCTTTTCTTTTTTTTTTTTCTTCATTTATTTGTGCCAGATGTTTTCAATGTCTTTACATTTTTGTATTTGTGAATTGTGTTTGTCTATATATATTTGTATATACAGTATAATCTATATTAAATGAAGCATGCGTCTCTCACACAAATATGTTGATAAATTTTTTTTCTTAACCTTTCTGTTCTTTGCTATCCAAAGATTTATTTCCCTTCTACTTCCAGTTTTTATTTCCTTGTCTTAAAATTGATGGAGACATAGGTTTGGCAATAAATGGGAGAAAAAAATAAAAGGTGAAAGGATATATAGCACGTAGGTAACATACACAAATCTTGAAGTTGATTACACTATCTTTTGTTTGCTTGTGGAAATGCGTATTTGTAGTTCAATCTGTATATCTAAAAATATTTTTTGTGATGTTAATCAGCCTATAGTATTTATCCTGTAATGAAAATAATATTTCACTTTTGTTGCACAAAGACTGTGAATATAGAACATTTGAAGGACATTAAGTGAAAGTGATATGGAATTGTTTCTCTTTCTGTATAGGTTTCAAATTTGAATACACAGATCCACGGACTTGTCTGGTCCTACAGACAGACAGATTTGTATGCATGATTTAAAATACATTGATTTACACTCTTTATCCTTACATTCTTTCTAGTTAATAGGTTTCTGTAACTGACTCAGCACCAACATTTTAAGTCACTGTGGAGAAGATGAGTTTGCACTAAATAGAAATGGTTGAAGAGGGATCTCGAGTCCTGCTCTGCTGACACAGCAGGCGGAGTGATACTAAGTAGTAGAAAAGTTGGAGGATGCAGCATCCAGTTATTTTTTTTATGAAGTGTCCACTGATAGCTAAAGGTATGTGATGGCACTTCCTTCTCAGGTGCTTCCAGCATTGAAATAAGGATGACTGTAATCCAGCATCATGTCTGATATCAACCATATGGTCCCCAGTAATGACTGTAGAGAGGTTGAATGGAGTACTCTCACTTTGTGTCCTGAGGAACACCATATTTCAATACAAATAGACAACCTGATTTTGAATTAAGGCTTTGTTTGTGGCAGAGCAGCTCCCTTACTATGCTGTATTGAAAATCAGCGTGACACAAATATAACAAGCCAAATATAATATATACTATAGGAAATTCGAAATTCAAAATCAGAAAACCTGGAGCAATGCAGTATAGCATTATGCCCAAATTATTTGTTTATAAGGAAACAAAATCATTAGGAGTTAAATAAAAATTCCAAATGTTCTTTTGTAATATTTGCAGATCTCAGTTATGCCTACTTTGCAGTAGTGCCATTATGCTAGAGGGGAAAGAAACAGATTTTAAGTAAGAAAATAAGCATTTTTTTCTTTATTTCAGCCGCCTGAATACTTACATTTTTCTAAAATTCACCAAACTGGAAAAATATGTACATTATAACTATAATGTTCATAACAATAAGGTATGTTTCAGGGACAAATAACAGTCCATCTATCTGCCCATCCATTTGTCCAAGTTTGTATATCAAATTCTTCTTTAAAGTATCTGAGGTCCTGTTGCCAGGCATAAAAGTATAACTATTACACATTTTCTCATTGTCTTTTTCTGTACTCTCATCCTTGCAATAGCAGTAATAACTGTGCAGTTATGATTCATTTTGCTGGATAGTTCAGCTTATCAGATGATACAAACTAAAGAACATATTGGAGCCTCTACTCATAAAACTGATGAATACTATTTATGCTTAGGAAGGTGGCAGCACTAATGCATAAATGTTTTTCATCACACATCTACATAGGTTCACATATTGGTAGTCTTCACCATATTATCTGAGTGTCTCCATAAAGCCTGCACACTTCCTACTACATAAGGATATTAATCCTAACAGACTGTGTGTTCAATTTCAAGATTTTGTATTTCAAGATATGTTGGAATATTTATTGGATATTTTTGCAAGATGTATGGGAGAAGGACTATATTAAAGTTTTGACCTGAAGTATTCCACCTCATTCCCCCCTTCTATAACAAGTTTCATTGTATCAGTCAATTCAGATAATGATAAAATGTAGTAAAACAGATTTTTGCCCTTTAACGAAGATACCCTTTGGGAGAAAAATGATATTTCAAATGATTGCTTCAGTGTAAGAGTACTGCATAATGTTGAAGAGAATGTAGAGAAGAAAGCATGACAATGAGGAACAAGGCAGGCAGTTTTGTCACAGCCTTTGTCAAGGGAAATGTAAAACAAACGAGCATATCTGTTCAATATCCATCAAATAATGAGAGTGTCACATGAGTTCTGGTCTGTGTCGACACAGCTTAAGCAAAAGGTTAAGGAAATAATCATAAAAGAAAATGCTTGCTATTTTTTAAATGAATTGTACAGGGTTACTCAGAACTGTAATATACACAGGTTGTTCTGAAAGTAATGCCTCCTATTTATTTCCATGGATACTACAACAGATTATTGTATTATACCAGAAAAATGTTGTGTTTTCCCTAAATCCTTATCCAAGACTATTATATGGGCTACATAATGGGAATAGCCCAAGAAGCTGAGTAGTAGAGACTTGCAATTTGGAGAGGAATAGCCTTATTAATGAAAAATTATGTAGACATTTGTAAATGTGATATTGCAGTATAAATACGATGAAATCAAGATTTATAAATACATCATCATTAGACTTGGTAGTTTAAAACTGGCTGAGCCAACCTTTGAAAATAATTTCAGAATCAGAGAATTCTGAATTTTTAACAAATGTAAATCATTTACAATATATATAAACTGTATATAAATGAATGTTTTCAAAACTCCAAGCAGTAGTTTCCCTCTTTTTTTTTTCCCATCAATAACATGCAGTGGTGCTTTTATATAGGAAATAAGAGACTTTCAGTAAATAGCTATGTCACTGTATGTTGTCTGTTGCAGAGAAAAATGCTGATGTATTAAATTACTATATCTTATACAGTTTTCGATAGAATATGTTTAGAGCTCATTTTAGAGTAATTCTGCCTCAGATTGATAATTCAATTTGCAGTCTGTGCAATATGATTCCTGAATAACATGTTTGAAAAAGCATGCTGATAAGCATGACATAGTTTTCTAAAAGGATGATAGTTACAGCATCTGTTAGTTGTCATCAGATTATTTTTGATCATTATGTTGGTACAAAAAAATACCATACTTTTGGAAAGGAAATAGAATGCTAGTAGTTTATAATGTGACCCAAAATAGAAAAACAGTTCATATCACTACAGTTACAAAAAAAAAAAAAAAAAAAAAAAAAGATTACTTTTAAGCTTTCTACTGAAGATTCTTTTTCCCAGGTGGTCAATTGCACTTGTCATCTGTTATTTTGGAAAATGCACAGAATCTAATAGATGAGGTATATCAAACTAACTACGTTAGGAACATACCAGCTGTCAATATGGCTTGAGCCCAACAGCAGCTTTTGGGAAAAGCAAATTCCAAAATGCAGACAGTATACTATTAGTCTGATAGAATGATTATAAGTTTTGCCATCTGTTGCATATTTCACAATTAATTGTGATTTCTATCAACACATTTTTTTTTTAATCTGCATTTTCTCTTTTATACAAGAAATAACAAAGTATAACATCAACACTTTTCCTTCAGTAATGATGTACCAATGCTGGAGCTAAATCAGATATGTTTCAACCCGCTGTAACAAGGTAGATATCCAGGGTACTAATTACAGTAAAAAGATCTAAAGATAACAGCATTGATACAGAAAAATTACAAACCAGAATTATCTGTCTTTCTTTGAAAAACTTATTCATTTTGGTTTTCAAAGCTATACCATTGCACAATCATATACTATTCAACTTTTCAGAGTTCATCAGTTGGACTTTAATGACAGGAACCTATTCCGCCGAAAATAAATGTAAAAGCTACAAACATTTTAAAATACTCTGTGACGTACATTAAACAGGAATTGCATATTAAATTAAATATCTGGTTTATGTATTTAATATAAAGCATCATGACAGTGTTTAAAATTATGTCAGGAAAAAAAAAAAAAGTTTGAGTGCTGGCTTTCTTTTACGTCTCCTGCCTCCCAAACTCTCCCATTTTCTACTTTGTAGACTCAGTTTGTTTCATTCTTCCCTCCTTTATTTCTTTTAACATGATCTCCATCTGTTGCCAAGGCCTGATCCTAGATCCAGTCACAATTCTTCAGACTTGGCTTTCTGCCTGTGATGTTAAGAGACTCTGTACACGCCTATGGATTCATTGCGTTTATTTAGAAATGAGATGAAACTTATAGAAGCTACTTCATGGGCAGAAACGGCTTAGATAATATTTGTTATACTGAAAACAAAAATCAATTTTTGAAATAAATCTTATAAGTATGGTATTATTTAAATTGTTTCATTTTCCCCCATCTTAAACTAACACTCTATCTGAAGAAAAGTCATCAATTGTGAGAGCTTAGTTCAAAGATGACTGAACAAGGCTTAAAAAAGAGGAAGGACAAGAAATATTTCACATTCCCTAAGCCATAAAGTTCATTCAAACCACATTTAACTTTCTGAAAGACTTCTTTACTTACTAGTAGATAGAAGCTACTTCAGACATGAAAAAGAGAGGAGGAAGAAGGGAACTAGTGTTAGGCACAAATGGTCTTCAAAGAAGCCATTTTAGCATATACTTTTTGTGAGTTTTGTTTCATATACCATCATTAAAGTTACGTACAGCCAAAGCTATGTAAAACCACAGTTTTACGCATCAATCTACAATTAAAAATAAAAATGAATAATGAAAAAAAATAGAATGAAAAGTGTTCTCTTTTAATACACCTCTGCTTTATATCTTCTATAGTAAATAAAATTGCTGCATTTCACATAGACCTTAGCTTGTATAGGACTCAAAGCATGTAAACTCAAGCAGTGAGGATTGTAACAGTCCAGACAGATGACAAAAGCAAAAACTAGAGTAGCAGGGAATGCATTTTAAAGAAATCAAGAGATCACATCAACTTAGACAGATACAAATGTGCAAACCCGCCCTAGTTATCTTTCAACAGTAATTGAGAAGATTAACAGAAATTTGTTCTGTAAATAAGTAGGTCACTCCAAAATTAATGCCTCCTGTTTATTTCCATGGCAATTACAAAAGATACAAAGAGCACAATAACACTGTTTGATAGAGAAAATTCTCAGCTACAGAACACTACTTTTCAACATCCCATTAGCTAGGCATTTTGATGAACAAGAGCTTGCACATCACACTAGTAAAAATCTCCACCAGCTGTGGTAACCTACAGTCATCGCTGCTGAATCACACTACCCACAGTCTCTCTGTGCTCACATTCACTGTTTGGTCTCCATAAATGTTCAATAGGCATCAGTGAATGTCAATGGGTGCACTGTTTCTCACATGAAGGAAATGCATACCTTTGCTTCATATGCCATTTTGTTAGACTGCACCTCTGCTGCCATCTGTCACATAGCAATAAAATAAATACACCAATATTGGTGGAAGGTTTAGCCTCTACTGGCATATCACCAATATCCACCTCCGATGTTGTGGGCCAACATAATAAAATATGAGGCATTATTTTTGTAGCAGCATTTGTACGGATGATGAAAAATGGGAAATCAGATGGATGCATTCATACTTGGTGGTATATTTTGTTACTTCATCTTGTTCCTCAGTACCATCTCTATTTTTTTTCATTGAGCTATAGGCAGCTGGCCTTTATCTATATCCCATTCAAAATTATAAATATGAAAATCACTGAGATGGAGTACTCCAGAGACAAAAAGAGACAAAGAAAGAAAATCATTTTCTTTCTTGTATTGAAAAACAATAATTTTTGCTTCTTTTTCATCTGTTCTCATAGCTTCATTACCTGATTAACGAAGGAAAAATAAAACAGAACTCTACTGAACCTAGCATGAGAGCACTTTCTGTAAAAGAAATGGCCGTCCAATATTTAGAAGTCTCTGAAAAATCCAAGAGATAAAACGAAGTCATCATATTCTTTTAAAAGTACTCTTACTCAGCTTGATCATATCAGGTCATGACTGCTCAGATCACTTGATGTGTTTGATGCTATCGTTAAGTTAGTCAGCCAGTTTGTTTTTCACTATTTGTCAATCTGTAAGTGCAGAAAGAACTATTAATCTAATAACTAATACTTACCAAACTCAGAGCCAGATGAAAAACAGACTTTTGATTCATTGTAAAAATAAGAGATATCTTTTCTGAGACTTACAATGAAAACTGGACCTACTGACAATGTTTTTTGAACATTTGCTGTGACACGAACTTTCTAACAGTCAGTCAAATGTCCATTAGTGGCAGAGCTAACTTTCCAAGTTGTTCTTTAAGTTATCTATAAAATTTTACAAGAAATATAGAGTTCTATAAGAAATAGATGGAGAATATATATTTGTTCCTTTATAATTTCTAATATCTTTATAAATAATTTTGATAACAGGATAAATTAAGAATTTTATTTTATTTTCATTTTAGCATCTTTTTCTGGAGATGTTATTAGGAAAAAATATTGTTTTTACAAATAATGGACCACTATTGTGCCTGAGTCGATGTGGGGAAAAAGTATTACTAATGCACGGAAGATATTTGTCAAGCAAAGATTTTCTACACAGACTTTAAATGAATTGCCAAGGTTATGAAATTCCTGTCATAAAACCAAAAAAGCTTTGGTTTTGTCCAGCATTGTAGAAATATTTCACAATATTAATTATTTAACTGCACCAAGAAAAAAAAGCCCCTATATGGATATTTTTAAGATATAATAATTTTTCAACAGATGTTAGTAAATTTTACATTGTGATGACAAATTTGAACACTACTGATAATATTCTGGGTGATCAAGACACCTTCTGCCATCCTCTGCTTCTCTGACATTCTGTGTTTCCCATAGATTAGGGAAACATTACATTTCTCATTTTAATCATTAAGATCTTTAGACTAATATTTTAAATCTTGTTCATTATTAAAACTATCAGTCAACATGCTCTGGCCTTTACTTCCTTTCCTCCTCATAACCTCTTGAGTTCAAAGAATTATGTAAATCATATTTTCAAGCCAATTACATTAATCAGTGGGGTTTTTTGTTTGTTTGTTTGTTTGTTTTGAATGACCTTAACAGACTTCTGAAATGAAAATATGTTACCCTAATAGGAATTGAATCCAAATTTCTCACTTAGCACTTGCCAGACTCTTTGCTGCTTCTCACATCCTCATTTTGTCCTTTGATCAAATAGCAGCTTCAGTAATGTTCGTTTTCCTTCTGTCTCTGCAGAGAATTCTTCCTATTTTATATGTTTGTTGGTTTAAGTTAGCCCAAGATGCATTTATATTCAGGCCCCTTTCCTTACTGGACATATTTCTTTCTGAAGGACGTGACCATGGAACATTCCATAATCACAGATTTTGTCTGAAGCCAACATCTTCGTAATCCACCACAAAATAATGATTTTAGATCTGTGACTTTTCAAGTTCTCAACTCTTTCATTTTCTGTGTTTCTACTATAAAAGCAGAAGGTGCATTTCTAGCTTAGTAGTAGCTTTCCTATGCTTGCTATTTTCTATAGAAGCATGCAAACTTAATCCATTTGTACTTTGAACTATTCATGCTTCTTTATTGTTGGAACAACAGCAGCTACTGGAATTTTTTTTCTATGTTTTGGCAAAAAGCATTGCAGAATCTTGATATTACCATCATTTGTAAGGATTTTTGATAGTACTGTTTATGAGAGTTTCCTAACTCAGCATCTGAAAGTCCACTATCCAAATGGTGACATGTCTTCCTTGTCTGAGGACATTAGGGATTCACTCAGTTTTTGTTATTAGACTGCCCTTCTCCTCTGTTTCTTATGTTGCTTGAATCTGCTCTTCAAAGGATTTAAACATGAAATACATAATTAATATTTAGATCAAACATAAAACTTGTAAGTATGGCATTTTTTTCCCTCGAAAATCCAAGCATCTACTTCTGGCCTAAACCAAGACTGTTGATAATTTAATATTATAATCATGTATTTAACCATTCTGCTTCTAAAGAAATTATATTACTGACATTCTTTCCTGAATTAAAGCAGGATGTTATATGCCTTCTCTTTAATTCTGTGTAATTAAGTAAATTCTGTAATATAATGTCATTTATAAGGTGTTAGGGAGAAATGGAGAAAAATTACCATGTAAATACAACTTAATTTGGAATAATAACTTAGTTCTTTGACATTTGAATAGTTAATATTTTATACTGCTCTTGCACTTGGCAACGATTACTTTTGTATTTTCTGCCATTTTTAAAATTCATTGCCAGGGTCTGGTAGAGAAGAACTCATGGGAAAAAGAAAATAGAGGTCTACACAATTTATTAGTAGAATTGAATCCCATTAACAGCTATGAACATAAACTACATTCTTGTGGTCTCTGTGTAGTGCTACATCTAGACAGAAATCATTTGGCATATTTGATTTCTTCTATAGATGCCTTTGCTTTGAGAAACACTTGTGGAAAAAAAAAATCAATGTAATGTAAGCAAGTAAAATCTCATTCACTGCAAGACTTGTAGTCTCCCAAGTTGTACTCAGAGTCAGGAAAGAGTAAAATCTCCAGTAGATTAATAAGAATGCTCCATTACACTTCAGTTTTAGTTATGTTGTTCAGTATAGATTTTCAGTTCAACTGCTTTCACCATTCTTATTTATCCTTATATTTTTGCTTTTACCTGATGAAATCTGAATTTCTTCATTTTATTGATATGTCTTTATCACTGAAAACTATTTTATGATATGTATATCTCGGGGCCGGGTAGCTTTAAATAAAAGACCTGCAAAGTAAAAAGCAGAAGCTATTCTAATTAAATTTTGTTTAAATAATCTAAAGCATTAATTATTAGAAATACTATTATATTACATACTTAAAGTCAGAAGGCTCTTGTATGCTGGCTTGCTGTAGTTAGTGAGAACATTCCTTTTCTACTGTTCATTCTAGTCTCCCATTACTCTAGTCAGTCAAAAGCTAAATCCAGTGGCAAGCACAGTTTACATTTAAATGCATGTCTCCAAAAGCTTAATGAATTTTATGCATGGCTCCTAATACATCTGCCAGTGAGTCAGGTGTCCAGATTCTCTAGACAGAGCTAGGGAAGACTTATGTATCTCTGAGCAGGAACAAAAAGAGTCAGCATGCTGAACAAGCAACTGGTACATTAACACTGGAATCAAACCATAACAGAACTTTCACCCTGCTCTAATATTTGGGCTGAATTTTTGGGCAGCTATTTCTTTTACTTAGTTTCTTTAGGAATAAGCAGGATCCAGTTATCAAAACCACCGCTGATGCTGTTCTACATTTATATGCAGTAGATGCCAAAGGCATTTCTGCAGGGATAGTTTACCTGGACTCTGTGGTATTTTCAGAATATGAACATCTTTCTAGGGAGAAGCCTGAGCCCTGGATATAACACTAAAGTGTTGGCATTGCACAGAAAACATTTCTTACGGTCAAATACTACAGGCTAGAATAGAAACAGAATCTGAAAACAAGGAATCTCTCAACAAAACATATGCTTGAGCATTTAGTATGAGTCGGCTCACATTAAGAAGACTCTTAGGATTACTCTTCTTGGCTTGAAGATTCCTGAGCTGATCACTATGCAGCAGCTCAATTTCAACAAAGATATAGACAGAGATTGATTTCCCCCCTCTCCTCTCTTTAAGTAACAGTCTTAGAAGTTAATAAACTTGAATGGGAAGGATGAACTTGAAGCTCCCATTTCTTTCCATCAAAGTTCTGGGAACAAGTAGATTTAGGCTTCCTGAGTGAGTTTCTTATCCCCCAATAGAAATGTATCTATCAGTTATAGAATATACTACTTATTTGTGGTTAAAAAACAAACAACCTGTATATTGAACCATTATAATCTGTAGTTCCTCAGAAAAGTGCTTGAAAAGCTTTTCCTAAGGAAAGGGTTTGGGTCAGCATTCCACCAAAAGCTTAGAGTCTGATTGTTATGATCCATAGTTATCTATCCAGAAACACGTAAAACAAAGAAGAGACCACCTACTCCAATTGCTACATCAGCCTTGGTGTCTAGCGTGGCTTCTCAGTTTTCTGTCCATCTCCACTACTAAGGTTAGGAAAGATTTATACAGCATCATTTGCCAGCCAAAGTCCTTTATCATTACCAGTGTTGCACTGATGCCTCCATTCCATTGTTTTCTTCATGCCTTCGATAGTTTGGTCAGTGAAAGCCCTTTCAACAATCATTTTGCCATGTTAAAGACGTCTGTTTTGAGGATTTGCTACCTGCAGGAGTAAAGAGGCCATTGAACCTCATTTGTTTCACCAAGAGATCTGGAGCAAAGTCTGATCTTTAATATTTAAACAGCATTTTGATGTCCTTGTATTTGTATATATTCTGTATTTAAGATGCTATCATTCCATGTTACTCACTCTTTGATTTCCAAAACATTGACTGTTATCCAAACTGAAAGCTAACGAGTAACCAGCCCAATGGATACAGAATCTTCAAACTCAAACTTCATTTAATTTCTGCATGCTTGCTTCTGCATGCTTGCCTAAGTATGCTTAGAAGTACATTTTTGCAAGTGAATGGAAAAGACACTTATTGTGGCTATTTGTAGAAAACACTATTTGCAGAAACTGCTATTTGTAGAACTCCCACTGTATGCATTCTTTTGAGCAGTATCTACAACTGGCAATCTAATTTAAATATGAAGATGTGTATTACTCAAATAACTACAATGGCTGTCAGATATTACAACAATCTTATCCTTTTCTTGGAATAAATATGTATAACTACTAAAAATTCTATGCGCAAATATGTTTATTTTAAGCTTGTTTACTTCTTTAGCAAAGTGTAATATCATTGTTTATCTGTTGTCTGTATGTAGGATAGAGTAGGATATATCCATCTATGGAAAATTCTTATGTTGTAGATCTTAGGGATACCATCAGTATGTCAACTATTGAAATTATAAGGATGTCCAGTGCACCTTAATAAAGTCTCTTTGGTGTAGATGATAGTAGCTGGAATAGAACTGTTGGAGTCAAATTTACAAAAACTCATGACAAGGCAGTGAATATATCCTCTAAATATATAATAAACACACCTTGCAGCTAAAAAAAATCTGCTGCTTCACTGACAGCGCAAAAATGTTGTTGCTTTTGTCATCTATTAGGGCTAGCACTTGTGACTGAATAGCATCTTCAGCACTGTCACCACTGACACTTCTGATGAAACTGTGAAACTGAAAGGAGAGATAAGAATATTCAGAGGGAGAAAGCTCCTTTAATAATTAATAAGGTTTTTCACTGTTTTAAAAACAGTGAAAAAAGGAATTTTGGAAGTTTTCTGCATATGATTACATGAGGAAAGCTCCTGTGGAACAGAAAGGTTACAGTTTGTTTACAGGTTCATGTCTGAGTTTAAAAGATAAGAAACATGGATTTCCAGACAAGATAAAATACCACAATCTTATCTTTTGTTATTTGTGTGTTTATGACTGTGATGGTTTAAGGGTATAGCATGGTAGGGATTGCAGGAACAGTAATACATTTTGCTAGACCAGTAATCGTTTGGAAACAGCAACAGCAAGAAAAGCCTTCAACCACACAAACCTTTCTTTGTGCTTTCAATCTGATCTTTTAAGAGTGGTTATGAAACAAGGACGATACTACAGACATGAACAGCATATGTATCTCAGAAAATTAAATACAGTCTTTGCAAGTCATTACTAAAATTTTTATATAAGATCCTCTTATGTGCTGACAGAATTTTATGCACAGAACAACAGATGCAAGAATAATGAGTGTATAACCATCTAATATTTATGTACAGACATCCTTCAGAAATTGGGTTACTGCTAAAAAAATAGGATGGCGAAAGTAATGCTGATTTTTTTTTCGTCTATGAAATAAGATAAAGTTCTATCATTTTTATCTTGAATATTTTGTTAAAGTCAGGTACCATGTTTATTGGGCTTGTTATCTGCAAACTTTTTGTCAAGTACAGTAATCAGCATCAGCTGTCTCTTCAGAAGAGCTGCATCAGTGTTAAGGACTATTTAGTAGAAAAAACAGCTCCCAGCTATGCAAGCCTTGTTTTCATCACTAGTATTTGCACTGCAGTTTGGGATACTTTGTCCTAACCCATTCAATTCTAGTACCTACAACGTCCCTCATTAGGCAGCATGTAATAACCTTTCTAGAATTACATTTGGCAGTCTGCATAGATTTAATATATGAGTAGTGCTATTCATACTTTTTCTTCATTTCCCTTAAGGTCAAGCTTCCTTTTTAGCATTCCAGCTACTTTTTGAACTCATAATCCATCTGTCTAGCCACTTAGTTGCCTTTCCAAGATTTTATCTTGGTGCTTACCAGTTCACTATTTGAATACATCATGAGGGTATTTATAAATGATGCATATATATCCCCATTCTTTCCTTAGTAATATGAGGGCAAATTTACATTTAAATGCATATAGATGAAATTACAACTATGAAAAAGAATGGTTATTACTTAAATAAGGTTCCAATGAGGGGAAGGATTTGCATTTAATTTTGTATCCTAACTTCAGTTTTGCTTTCAACAGGACGTCATACATGGGTGATATTGCAGAAATTGACAAATCCACAAAAAATAAAATAAAATAAAATCAGAATTGTATCTGTCTGAGTAAATATAAAAGAAAAGATTTTTTTTCTCTTGTCACTAAATTTACATCTACAGATATTACTAGATTATTAGGTTGTTAGTATTTATACCTTTTGCAAACGTAGGGCCTGAGGGCACTCATAGCTCTCCATAGACCTGAACAGCCTCACTCCTCACCATGGACCCACACCTTACTCATTACCTGGCCTTGCTGGACCTGTGGGTGACCCTATACATGTCATTGCTATAGCCCTGCCTGTGAACAGTGGAATTACTCCTAGTTCCTGACTTGGCCTGTGTTGGGGAGTCACCCTTGGCTCCTGCCTTGCCAGCATTTGCTAAGGATCCCTGCTCTTACTGCTCCCTTGTGTATGTTCTGATTATAGTTCCCTTCCAAGCTGAGACCATCGATGATTCTTAAATACAGAGAAAAATGACAGAATTTTGGATTATAAGTTATTGAAAAGACTGAGGTATTTTTTTTTTGTTTTTTTTTAAGTAGGTTTAAATTTATTCTTTGTGACAGAAATTTGGAAGTAATCTTTCACTGCTTAGTTTATTAGTCATTTATATGAAATAAAATAAAGCAGATTGGAACATATTTCCCATAGTATTACCTTTTTTAAAAGTTGCTGAGGCAAAAACATTACCCCTTTTCTCATTTACATTTTCAGCAAGTAGATGTCACAATAGATATAATGAAGATATAAGCCAGAATACAAATAATATGATAATATCACTAAGCAACACAAAATTAAGTCAATTATTCACAACCACAAAGCACTGCTTGAATCACAGAATTGTTTTGACTAAAATATTAACAACAGAAATTTAAGGTAGACAATTGCAAATACAAGTAAATCCAGAAGAATGAGTTAGCTCACACACATTTCAAGGTCTTGAACAACTTTTTTTTTCTGCTGAACTTAGCACAAACTGGAACACAGGAAGTTCCATATGAACATGGGGAAAAATTATTTACTTTGAGGGTTACAGGGCACTGAAACAATCTGCCCAGAAAGGCTGTGGGGCCTTATTTTCCAGAGATACTCAAGTACTTCCTGGACACCTTCCTGTGCAACCTACTGTAGACAACCTGCTTTAGTGAGAATGTAGACTAGAGGGTAGAGGGTGTACTACTTCCTAAAAAGTGTTTTGATACTGCCCTAATCACTGTTTCACTATTGCTGAAAACAGCAAACACATTTGTAGGTATCTAAATACTTATATAATTAAACCTGAAAGGGATAGGTAGTCAAGATTGTGAATAGATGCATTACGGTCCTGTACTTACATGATTCTAAAATTGCCTTCTCCGTTTCAAAAAATTTAAATAAGCAACTGTCAAAAGTGCCTGATTACTGCTATTAAACACTTCTTTCAAAAACTTGAGAGTCACATTAATCTGACACCTCAGATATTAAATGTAATGGTCTGCTATGAGCATGTAATAGAGCTTTAACAACTTCTTTAGTTTAATTTTCAAATTTCAATCTTGGGCTGTATACAATCTCAAAGAATGATGACTCTTGATTTGCTTGTTCACCTATTCACAACACAATTTTTAGTGTCTGCTTTCATACCAGTTATGAGACTGAGTGCACCCTCATTTGATGTTCTGTCTGTTACATAGTCTATCATTCTGTGCCTGACACTCTTTATTTATGGTACAGTAAAAAAAAGTGTGAATCTGGGACTGTCAATCTCATACATTCTCAGAGCCAGGTGACAAAGTCTTGTACTCTCAGATACTGAAGTTATAGGTCATACATGGAGCACAAAGAAAATGTAATGATTATTTAAAATATTCACCTTATCTGTTTACTTTAAAACTGAGTCCAGAATTTTGAAGTCAAGATATGTAGTCCTGTGGCAAACATCAATGCCTTTTGCAAATTTGGAAGAATTTATGTAAATTAAAAGAAGAATAAAAATGAAACTGAACATAGACACATAACGAAATTAAAATCTGATGTATTTTTTAATAATAAAATCCAGTTTGATTTATCCTTAATATAGGGTTAAAAAGAGGGTTAGGACACTTTGTGGGCAATATTTAGATATTCAGTGGTGTGTGGTATATCTAAGACAAATGGTCAGTGAAAAAAGGATGGATGAATCAAACATGATAACCTCAGGCCTTGTACTAGTTGGAAGACCATGGTGCACATTGCCAGTCTTGTCTGGACTGTCCTACTACACCCACCATACAGTTCAGATTTGGCAGCTTCTTACTTCATTGGTTTGGGCCTATGAAATATGGACTGTATCGGTGACATTTTCATAGCAACACTCCTGTCATAACAATGGTGAAATACTGGGTAACCTCTACTAGTGCAGATTTTTATGACCATGACATGCAGGCCCTTGTTCGTTGCTGGCAAAAATGCATAGCTAATAGTGGTGTCTATGTTGAAAAACAGTGCTCTGTAGCTGAGAATTTGCTTTATCACATAATGTTATTGTGCTCTTTACGTCAGTTGTAGTTTCCATGCAAATAAATAAAACCAACCTATGTATTCTATTTATGTCAAATATTGTTTTGCAAATTCCTACTGAAAGGTAATGCCAGGTTACTACAGCTTCTTGGAATATTCATTTTGTTTTGGAAGTTTGTTTTCCATTCAAATCTGTTTCTCTACGCTGCAGGATGTCTTCCTTCTTTGCTCCACTCCTTAGTCTCTGAGGACAGTTTCCCAGAAGATCTCATCTAAAAATTCCTTAAACAACCTGAAGTCTGCTCTCCTAAGGTTCAGGGCCCTGACTCCACTCTTTGCCAGGCCCACATTCCTCAAGATCATGAACTCAACCAGGGCATAGTTGTTGCAGCCCAGGCTGCCTCCAATCTTAATATCATTAATGATATCTTCCACATTTGTGATCACCAGGTCCAGCAGTACTTCACCACTGATCAATCTGTCCAGTACCTGAACTAGAAAGCTATTGTTGATGGACTCCAAAATTCTCCTGGATTTCTTGCAGGTTGCTGTGTTTTTTCAGCAGATACCTGGGTGGTTTAAATTCCCCATCAGGATGTGAGCCTACAAGCGTGACACTTCCTGCAATTGAAGAAAGAAGGCCTCGTCAACAGGCAAGGTAACCTGTTGATCAGGTAACCTATTGTAGACCCTGATCACCAGCTGTTCTTTATTGGTCCAATCCCTAATTTTAAACTACTGGCTCTCAACCTGTTTCTGACTGTTTCTCAGAGGGAACTCCTTGCAGTCTATCCACTTCTTAACATAGAGGGCAACTCTCCCACCCCTCCTACCTTACCTATCCCTTCTAAAAAGTTCATAGCCCTCAGTGGTAATATTCCAGTTATGTTAATCATCCCATCATGTTTCTGTGATAGCAATTAGATCATATTTTTTTAAGTGTACCATGTTTTCAACTCCTGCTTATTTCCCACTCTGCATGTATAATATAAAGGCATTTCAACTGGGCTTTTGGATGCATTACCTTCCTAGAGGAGCCCTCCCACAAACCTCCAGGACAAATCTAATGTTTTCCTCATCTGCTTCCTAAAGAGACAGTGTTCTCTGGCTCTCCACTACTCAGCAGTACACCCTCTTCCCACAGCAGCTCTAGTTTAAAGCCCTGGTGACGAGCCCAGCCAGCTTGATGGCTAATATATTCTTGCCCCTCCTGGTCAGTTGTGTCCCATCTCACATCAACATATTTGGCTTGCTATAGGTGCATCCTAGATTGTAGAACCCATAGCCTTCAATGTGACATCTTCCATGTGGGCTGTCATTGAACTGATTTATTCTCCTCCTTCTGCCTGAATACCAGTCTCCAGCTGGGAGGACTGAGAAGAACACTACCTGCACTCTCAATTCTCTTCAAAATCTTCCCAAGGGACGTAAAGTCTTTTTTGATATTTATTAATTTCCTGGTTGCAGTCCTGTGCTACCCATCTTGAAAGACCAGGAGGGGATAGTTGTCTGACTTTATCATACCCAATACCCTCTTCTTGATGTTCTGAATGCAGGCCCTCAACAGACAGCAAACCTAACTAGAGAACTTGTCCAGGTGGCAGATGGGTGCCTCAGTGCTTCACAGCACAGTCTCCAATTACTAAGACCCTTCAACTTTTTTAACAGCACTGGTCATGACTCAAGTCCTTGGTTGGACATTTTTAACGTGATCACCCCTTTCAGGTTCGGAGCAGCTATCCATACCTTCTTTCTCCCACACTGAAGCTCAAATCCTATTAGTGGGACTTCAGAAGCAAGGGGGAGTCTTCTCCTTTTGCCCTGAGTAGAGATGAAGGTCCAGTCTCCCTCACCCTGCTTATGTTTACCCTCTGTCGGGTGGGAATCCTGCTTATCTTCCTCCCCTGGCTGTGTCCCAGTACATGGCTGTTTGTCTGTCTGTCTGTGCTACAGCACAATACCAGGCATCAATCTCTCTGACTCCTGAATATATTTCAGTCTGGCAACTTCCCCTCTCAGCCTGGTCAGTTTCTCAGAAAGATCATCAAGTTGGGTGGAGTTGCACCCAAGACAACCCTCATCTACCTCAGTCCCTCAGGTGACCTTTAGAACTCCCCATAGCCGAAGGTCTGGGCAGCTCTCCTGCTCCTGTGAAAGTTGGTCTGGGTGTGCTCAGCAGCCCAGAAAGGTTGTGCACCCCAGGGATCCCAAGTGGCTGCCTTTGTATGCTCCTGGGTTGGTCCCACTGCTGTTGGCCCTGCCCCTACCATGTCAGAGTATCACCATGATGGGCTATGGGTGCCTGGAAGCTTCTCCATGACGGTGGCTCCCCTCGCTTCTTTGCTTCAGTGTGGAATGCATCTGCCCTGCAGCTGAGTGCCTCTCAGAGGTAGTTTTTGAAATATTCATGGTCACAGAGAGAAGGATATGAACATTAAAAATTTGTGTAGTTCTTCACTCCTACTTTGGGTGTCATGAGCCACAAAGATTTGGAGCAGAACTACTAAGCAGATACAGAGAGATAAACTAAGTCCAAGAACTCCTTTATCTTTATTCCATCTACTTTTAATCTTTGCATCTCCAGGAACAGATTTAGTCCATTTTTGGAGATGAGCTGTCATCAGCTAAAACTCAGTAACAACAAGCGAAGAATGCATACAGGGAGAAAGCTAGATATGTTGTTCTGCATTCATAACGTAATTCTTCCATGATCCACTGATTTCTTACAGAGCTGTTTGAGTTACTGCTTCCTATTTCCAAATGGTAATATCACCAGATGGCAACTTGGGAGTTGGCAGAGCAGAAGCTGGTGCGGGGTCTGGAGCACAAGTCTTACGAGGAGCAGCTGAGGGAACTGGGATTGTTTAGCCTGGAGAAGAGGAGGCCCGGTGGAGACCTTATCACTCTCTACAACTACTGGAAAGAAGGTTGTGGCAAGGTGGATGTTGACCTCTCCTCCCATGTAACTAGTGATAGGACTAGAGGAAATGGCCTCAAGTTGTGCCAAGGGAGATTCAGGCTGGATGTTAGGAAAAACTCCAGCTGGCTAGAGAAGGAAACCTAATGGTAACCAATAGTTAATCATTGCCTAATTCATGTCTGATCACATGGATGACATACTTTCTTTTTTCTTGCTTCAGACTTCTATGCCTCCCCTGAAAAATACTTAAAATTACTTAAAATGGTACTGTTCCATGAAAATCAGAAATAATACTTCTTAAATTTTAATTTTTAATTAGGTTCTTATAAATTTTATTTTTTATGTTTTAGCTAAGCTTAGTGGGTTTATGTACAGCCCTTTTGGGTCCAAGCCTTTGCTGAGTGAACAACTTGCCTGATTTGCAGCATGTTCATTCTTTCTGTAGTACCTCAGCCTTCCAATGGATGGATAAATTTTGATCTCACACCAGCATTTGCAGAACAATGCTCTCAAAACTGTGACAGATAGAAAGACTCTATTAATAGCTGTAGGCTGCATATGTCATCGCTTAGCTCAACATTTCTTTGTTGTTTTTGTTTGTTTGTTTGTTTGTTTGTTCTTATTTTAAACACACAAGGCCTCCTTTGATTTAACCTTGTGCATTCAGGCATGCACAAATAGAAAACTGAGGAAAAAAAAAAGTCACAGATAATATTTATTAAAATCTAATACAGTTTTTTTTTCCATGTTCTTTATATGGTATTTTCCTAAGTATGACAAAAGATATTCTCAATGAGAAGAATGTTCAGCTCCTCTCTAATTTTTCCTTATGGTATCATACATAAGTCTAGAGTGTTTAACAATTATCTGATAGTAGAAAATCCAGGCATATTTTAGATTTTTTGGAATACTGTATATTAACATGCTGGTAAATAACAGATTATGACTGATAATCTGTCACGGTTTTGTGATTTTGGTTTTTCAGTATTCCACATCATAACATCATGTAGTGCATTGGGAGTTAAAGTGTTAACACTCTAATCCGGCTACCTGCCCCTACACGTCATGGAGGGACGGGCTGGGGGTGGGGCGGCTTCTTTGGATTCCCAACGAAGAGGCAAGTGCTCCGTTAACTCTCTCTCTTCACTTTGTTTGATTTATCCGTCTCAATTAGATTGTATTATATTATATTATAGTTAGTAAAATAANTAAATAGAAAATGACTGACAGACTACTAAAATCCGCAGGCTTTTCAGAACCTAAATAATTATCTTTCTGTATTCAGAAAAGCTAAAGAAGCCATAAAATTGATATAGCAATTTGTAGGTGCTGTTTTGAAAGCTTCAGTTTTTCAGTATTTGGCATTTTATTTATCTTACGTGCATTAGAGTATTGTGGCTGACATGTATGACATATTCATTTTTTTAAATGATTAGGAAGTGTATGCAAGTGGACCACATATGTCAGTCACTCCAAAAGTAACGCCTCCTATTTATTTCCATGGAAACTACAATTGATACAAGGAACACAATGGCACTGCTTGACAGGGCAAATTCTCAGCTACAAAACAGTATTTTTCAATATAGTCATCACCATTAGCTATGCATTTTCACCAGCAATGAACTAAAGCTTGCATGCTGTGCTTATAAAAATTTGCATGGACATTTGAAACATGTCACCACTGTTGAAACACACCACCAACCACATCACTGTCCTCATATCCATTGTTTGGTATCCATAAATGTTCAGCAAGTATTGATGAAAACCAATGGATTCAATTTTTTTTTATTTTTCTGCATGGAGGAATTCAGTGACACACCTTTGCTTCATACCCATTTCCATGTCAGATGCCATTTTGTCAGACTGCCCATCTGCTGCCACGTGTTGCATAGTAAAAATAAATAAATAAATAAATAAATAAATAAATAAAGGAACGTTGAAGGGAATATTCAGCCTCTACTGCCATACCACCACCATCTGCCTCTGACATTGCCAACATAATAAACAAGGAGGCTTTACTTTCAGAGTAATGCTTGTACGTATGCACATTCTTTCCTATCACACTCACTCTTCTCATTTTACTCTCTATTTGCATTTGTTTGTCTAAGAGCAAAAGGCACTCTTTCAGATTCAGAAACAAAAAACAAACAGGTTTGTATTTACCAGTTTTCATTATATATTTATATTTATTACAGAAAAATATTAGTAAACCTTGATTATTGACTCTCTCTTTTAAAACAAATACACCATGTACATTTCACGTAGGTCTGTTTTTTTTTTCCAGACACTCATCTGTCTGGCACATCTCATTATGAGTACATCTCATTAATTAAGACATACAGCAAGGTGTGATAGAAATGGCTGCTCACATTACTTCCCAGATATTAACTAGCAAATATAAATATATTTTTAAAGGGCATGTAGAGGATGAATTAGCCTTTCTAGTATTTGCAGAAGGCATGGTAGGCTTTAATGAGTCACAGTAAGGAATGAATTCCAACAGTTGACATCCTGTCAGTAATTGCCTCCCACTTCCAACAAGAAACGGTAGCTCAAAAGTTGCCACTGGCATCAACTGCAAGATTACATTCATGTGAAAGCAGGCAAAACAGAAGATCTGACACACAATAGGTGTATTATAAACCTATAATACAAAGACCATGCATAGCCTGCAGAAGCTTTTTGAAGGCCATTACTTTACAGAAATTGGTATGATGTGATCACAACATGAAGCTGCAGTTAACAAGCATGATCCACAGGTTATATTGCCTCATTCTCTCAGTAGCCTCAAGGTGGTGACCAATGTATATCTCATTACATCTGTGTAATGAAAGGAAAACAAAAGAGTGGAAAAATGTGGCAGGGTATCAAATTTACAAGGTGCACTTTTGACACTGTACACAAATTAGAAGTTTTGGCTTGGCTACTGTTACCTGAATATAAGAGGTTAGTCCCCAGTACATCTTAGAGTATTTCATTATCAGATTAAACCCAAGTAATGCTCCATTTTTACANAGATTGTATTATATTATATTATAGTTAGTAAAATAAGTTTACCTCCCTAGAGGTCTGTTTGTTTTTTTTCCTTTCCTTTTCCCTTCCCCTTCCTCCTTTGGGGGGGGGCTGGGAAGGGGGCCCTTGGGCCCACTGTCCCTGTCACGGGCATAGACTGGTCCAGGTAACCCCGTGACATAATCTTTTCTAGATTTTCCCTCTGCACAGTTTTGAAATACATTTTATGTATATATATTGACAGAAAAAATGAACAAAGAAAAGAAGGAGAATGAAACAGAACAATGAAACATGTAGAATTGTAGAACATAACAGAAACAAGAAAATTTTCAGAAACCAGACAATGCAAAACCTGTTTTAGCAAACTGATTTTAACATGCTAACACTATCAATACATTTGGGTAGTACTTTATTTTAATAACTATACTTTATATCATAGAATACTAGCAAGTTCTGATATTAAAGTACATAATAAAATTGATTTTTTTATATTTCCGTTACTTCTGCTCCATACCTTAACTGAATAAATAATATTTTATAGAGAAAACATTAGGCAGCACCATACAGTGTAAAACATGACTATAGAAGAGAAAATCAAAACTCAAAAAGACATCACTTTTATGTTTTCTCTATGCTTATGGAAGACACTGAAGGAAACATTAGAAATAATGGAGATGTCAAAGCTTTGCACAGTTCCTAGCAAAAATTAAAAGAAATATCTAATTATTTTAGTTAATATACTTTTTCCTCAGATATCCCTTTGTACCCTATTACTAAGTAAGGCATATACATGACTAATTCTAGACAACTTTGGTCCCGTAATTCACAATAGAGATAAGTTATAAGTTTAGCAGAAAAACCTACAGATATTGCTGCAGGCCCAGCAGAGATAAAGAAAGCAGAACTGCATCACCTATGTAAAATATGAGATTAATACTAGTCCTTAAATACCTGTGATAGAAATAAAACAAGAAATGTCACATAACACTTCTACTTATATGCTGTTCAGCTTCAATTTCTATGTAAATGCTAAGAAACCTGTATGAGGTAATTACAGCTGTGGAAATTTGTATTACAGAAGAATCTGTGAAAAAACAAAATGAGAATAATATACCACACCTGTTTCAACCTAGACATCTTTTACTTATTGGACCATTAAACCTACTACAGCCTTAGCCTTGTCAGTATGCCTATCTTAAGTGAAATGTGATGCATGATCACAGTGCTTCCAGTTGTACTAAAACAGATAGTACATGTATCCAGAGAAGGGCAATGAAGCTGGTGAGGTGTCTGGAGCACAATTCTTATGAGGAACAGCTGAGGGAACTGGGATTGTTTAGTCTGGAGAAGAGGAGGCTCAGGCGAGACCTTATCACTTTCCAAAACCACCTGAAAGGAGGTTGTGGTGAGGTGGGAGTCAGCCTCTTCTCCCAGATACCTAGAGATAGAACTAGGGGGAATAGCATCAAGATATGCCAGCAGAAATTCAGGTTACATGTTAGGAAAAATTTCTAGTCCTAGAGAGTGGTCAGGTGCTGGAATGGGCTGTCAAGGGAGATGTTTGAGTCACCACCCCTGGTCGTGTTCAGGAAACATTTAAATGTTTAAATGTCACATGGTCTAGTGGGGAAATATTGATGGTAGGTGAATAACTGGACTGGATGATCTTGGAGGTCTCTTCCAACCTTGGTGATTCTGTGATATGTGTATATAGTTATTTTTGTATGCTTTTGCTCACAGAATCATAGACAATTTAATTGTATAGAATCATAGAATCTTTAAGATTGGGAAAGACTTCTAAGATCATCTAGTCCAGTCATCCACGCATCACTACCATGCCCACTAAACCATGTCCCAGCAACGTGCCACAGAAACACAACCCAGAAAGCGAGCTGTATCCTGGGCTGCATCAAAAATATTAGAGAATCTCAGAATTGTAGGAGTTGGAAGGGACCCCTAGAGATCATTGAGTCCACCCCCCCGCTAAAGCAGGCTCCCTTCAGCAGGCTGCGCATGTAGGCATCCAGGAGGGCCTTGAGTATCCCCAAAAAAGAAGAATTCAGTCTCCCTTGGCAGCCTGTTCCAGTGCTCCATCATCCTCAAAGTAAAGAAGTTCCTTCATGTATTTGTGCGGAACTTCCTATGCTCCAGCTTATGGCCATTTCCCCTTGTCCTGTCCCCACACACCACTGGAAAGAGTCTGGCCTCGTCCCTTTGCCTCCCACAGCTTAGGTATTTATAGACACTGATTAGATCCCCTCTCAGTCTTCTTTTCTCAAGGCTGAATAGACCCAGGTTGCTCAGCCTTTCCTCATAAGAGAGGTGCTCCAGGCCCTTTATCATCTTCGTGGCCCTCCACTGGACTCTTTCCAGGATATCCCTGTATTTTTGTACTGGGGAGCCCAGAGTTGGACACAATGCTCCAGGTGAGGCCCAGGACAAAGTAGAGGGGGAGGATTAACTCCCTTGACCTGCTGGCCATGTTCCTTTTAGTGCACCCCAGGATCCTATTGGGCTTCTTGGCCACCAGGGAACACTGCTGGCTCATAGCCAACCTTTTGTCCACCAGGACCCCTAGGTTCTTCTCCACAGAGCTCCTCCCCAGCAGGTCATGTCCCAACCTGCACTGATACTTTCCGTTATTCCTTCTCAGGTGCAAGTTGCTTTTGTTAAACCTCATCTGGTTTCTTGGCCAGCATGGCCAGCTGGTCAAGGGAGGTGATTCTGCCCCTCTACTCTGCACTGGTGAGGCCTCACCTGAAGTACTTCATCCAGATGTGGAGTTCTCAGTACAGGAGAGACACAGACCTGTTGGAGATCATCCAGAGGAGGGCCACAAAAATGATCCAAGTGATGGAATACCCCTCATATGAGGATCGGCTGAGACTGCTGGGGCTGCTCAGCCTGGAGAAGAGAAGGCTGCAAGGTGACCGAATAGCAGCCTTTCAATATCTAAAGGGGAGCTACGGAAAAGAAGGGGACAGACCCCTTAGCAGGGTTTGTGGTGACAGGACAAGGGGTAATGGTTTCAAGCCCATAGGGGGTATGTTTAGGTTAGATATAAGAAAAAATCTTTTACAGTGAGGGTGGTGAGGCACTGGAACAGCTTGCCTAATGATGTGATTGATGCTCTGTCCCTGAAAACTTTCAACGCAAGGCTGGATCAGGCCCTGGGCAACCTGATATAGCTGTGAATGTCCCTGTTCATGGCAGGTGAGTTGGATGAGATGGCCTTCAGAGATCCCTTCCAACTCTAAGGATTCTATGATTCTATGAATTTATTAAAATGAGTTGTCTGAAACTAAATGTATGTTGCTCACAATCAGCTCATCCAAAGATACTGACTATACCAGATACACAGATGGTGCAAGTATATCACAGCAAACGTAATTATTTATCAGCTTCAGCAGAGAAAAAGTAAACCAAATAAATCTGAAGTAATTTGAAACAAATGTGGATTTTGGCTATGTTTTGTGTTGGTTAATTTGAATTAAACATTCCATTGCACTGTGGTATTTCTAAAGAGTAGTTAAACTACTCATAATTGGGAGAGTCTGGAGATGTTCAAGCAACAAGGTAAAATTGCTCCTATATATCATATTTCACAGTAGTTTTGTTGCTAAATGCAGTAGTTTAGCAACATTTTAACATCTTTTTTTTTTTTTTTACAAGTAGATATATGTTCATATACAACAAGAATAAGTAAAATATTCATTGACTTATCTGTAGAATGTGTTGCTCCTAGTAAAATATCTGAGCAATAATTTGCAATTAAATATTCAGGACTTTAAAAAGAACTTATATACTTATATACTGGGAGTTAAAGAGTTAATGCTCCAGTTCCAGGCACCTGTCCAGAAGAGAAGAAGATCTACATTCCCCAGAGGACTTTGTGTTCAGAGAAGAGATATAACCCCTGGCAAGGTCACGAGACCTTCCCTTTTTCTGCTCTCCTCCCTGCTGCTCGTCCCAACCGCATGCCTCACCTCAGCATCTGCAATAGTGTAAGGTCTTCAGCTTTTGGACACTTTCTCTCTCATTATATTTGATTTACTAGATTCAATTCTAATTATATTGTATTATAGTGTGTTATCTTGTATTCCGATACCATATTTAGTAAATTAGTTTGTTTCTTCTCAGATCGTTGCCACTGTTTTTAAATATTCGGGGTCCTCTGTTTCCCCTTTCTGGAGGTGCAGATCCGTGAATCCCTCCGCCCCGCTAGTCATGGAACTGGGCCGAACCAGCCCGTAAACCACTGACAATAGTGTTATTGTTAAAAACCAAATGACCAAGTAAATGAATGTTCCCATATTCATTTCACTGTGCTTTTTTCGCTGAATATCTCAAAGCAACAGTTTGGTGTCACTGATACTTTTTTAATTATAATGATTTCTATCTGGTCCTTAGAACATTCTTTTTGTGTGTAAAACGGCTTTTAGTGACAGTTTAATGTCTTTGCTCATTGCATTATAGTGACTGTAGTATTTAGCTTGGAAATTATAGGGCAGAATATGATATTGTATATTCAACTTGTAGTGTAAATTACTGGAGTGAATTACAAGATACTCTTATCCAACTAAGATGGGAAAAAAAAAAAAAAAGAGTTTATTTGTGAACAGTGACATATCCATTACATTTTGAAAGTTATATCTAAGCTATAATCACAGTGAGTTTTCACCCTAAATGTTGCTCAGAGAGGTCATTGTGTCTCTCCACTTGGAGATTTTCAAAAGCTGCCTGCATATGGTCCTGAACAGTCTACTTTATCTGTTCTTGTTTTCTGTGTTTGTTTGTTTTTTCTTTTTTCTTTTTTAATGAATGGATGAATGATATTAATTTTATCAGACTAATAATGAAACTTCCACATAACATCTTTAGCTAATAAACAGAGATGATGTTGCTAAGGCACGTGGTATATAGGGAGCTGATACAGGAGAACCATCATGGCTTCACCGTGGGCAAATCCTGTTTGATCAACCTAGCGACCTTTTATGATGGTGTCACTGCACCAATGGACAAAGGAAGAGATGTCATCTATCTGGACTTGAGTAAGACCTTTGACATGGGTAACCCACAACATCCTTCATATGGATTTGATGGGTGGACTGTTCAATAGATGAACGACTGGCTGCGAGATTGAGTCCAGTGAGTGGTCCAGTCAGTGGCTCCATGTCTGGATAGAAATCTGCAAGGAGTGGTGTCTCTCAGAAATCAGTGCTGGGACTCATACTCTTTAATATCTTCATTAGTGACATTTACAGTGGGGTTGAGTGCACCCACAGCACGTTAGCTGATGACATCAAACTGTGGGGTGTGGTCAACAAATGTAAGAATAAATTGAACCAAATGAATAGACTCAAAGTATTTTTGACATTTGGCAGTGCTAGTTGGCAAAGTCTCTTGATTCAGTATCAAGGCTGTAACTGCAGTCTCCTGGCTCTGTGGTTTGGCTGCTGTGGATCTGTGCCAGATCAGATGTAGAAGTCCATGGTTTGTGGCTCTTGTTTACAAGGTTTTGGGATGGTGCTACCAGGTGCCTGATAAAAGGTCTGACCAAACCCCAGTCATGTTCCCATTCCCTGGGCGTTGCTTCCAACTGAGCACCACCATTTGCCTGGTGTGAGCTGTAGTGGCACAACATACTAGCCAAGTCACAGGCCCATGTTCTCTCCTGGCCACAGCCTGTCCACATCCCCAGGGAGATGCACAGTGCCCAGAGCTGGGGCTGTCCCTGTCCCATTGCCCTGGCTCCAAAGCCTTGATCTTTCTTTCTGGGAGATTTCACTTCTCATGGTCCTCAACCTGTATTCATGTCCCCCGATACACAGTGAAGCAGTATTCACCAAAGTAGACCAATGAAGAACCTTCTAAAATGAGGGAATAAAATCCTTTGAGTAATCTGTCACTGCTTGTAGTAAGGTTTGGTTACATAATCTCCTGCAGTATTGTTACAAGGATCAAACAAGGCATCTTTGCTACCTGTAAATAATTAAACTTTAGGAAAAAAAAAGATTAGATGGACAATAAGTTGTTCATTGAGTTAAATAACTCATCAAAAACTGTTGTTGTTTTATGATTTTTTAAATTGGTATTCCACATCATAAGATCATGTAGTGCACTGGGATTTTAAGAGTTAAAGCTGCAGTTCCATGGATTGTCAATAGTTCCAGGTACCTGTCTCAGAAGAGTGTACTACAGGTCCCAGAAGACCATTATTTCATATCCATTTTCCTTTCAGAGGGAAAGATAAATTTCACTGGGAGTCACAAGACTGCTCTCTCTTCTGCTTTTCTCTGTGGTGTGTGCTCCCTAGCTTGCAGCATTGGAGTAAGGCCTTTGGTTTTGGACTCTCTCTCTCTCATTTATTTGATTTATTAGTTTCAATGCCAATTATTTTGTATTATATTA
Source organism: Pavo muticus (assembly GCA_016647715.1). NCBI lineage: Eukaryota > Metazoa > Chordata > Aves > Galliformes > Phasianidae > Pavo > Pavo muticus. Next base: position 419,560 of record JACDJE010002437.1, read on the forward strand.
TGTTATCTCACATTCCACTTTCATGTTTAGTAAATTAGTTTTCTCCCTTAGCTCATTGACTCTGTTTTGTTTTTAGGCCCACGTCCCTAGCAGTTCCCCCTTCCACTTTTCTCCTCTCCAGGTGCATGGGTCCGTGGGTCCCTTTGCCCCATGAGTAATGAATCTAGGCTGAACTGGGCCAGAACTAGGACAAAAACTTAGCTAGTGTGTTACAATTATTAAACAAAATAAGTCTGCCCTAAAACACATAGATAGAAAGCCAGCATAGAAATCATTTTTTCCATATTTAGAAACTAGCATTAATTGGCAATGGAAAAGCAAAACAAGAAAATTGAGTACAAGTTAATCAGAAATGAAAATACTAACATTATATTATATCTCCTCTAACACACATAGAGGAAGACCAAGTTGCAAATCATTGTCTGAACAACTGTGAACAGTGATTTATATAATTGCTCTTTTCTCTCCAGTGAGCAGCCACTCCTTCCAGCATGAGTGAAAGGTTTATAACACAATCTTTAATTATTACTTGAAAGAATTTTCTCTCTTAACGGTCAAAGTCAGAGTAGAAAAGATTACCCTAATTTGTATTAGTGAATCAAAGTAAAGTAGGCATAAGAACAAAGAATATTAAAACTTATTCTCAGAAAAATAAAACTGAAGGAAAGAAGAATGAATGAAAGAGCTGAGAGGGAGAATGAAATTGTGGAATGAAAATGAGAGCGTAATTATTATAATACCTTTTCCCAACTTTGGTTTCTTGGATTTATAAAATGACTGGTTTTCTGTTATTTAAAAAATGATGCTAATTAGAATTAGTTAGCCTTGAATCAAACAGTTTACATTAGTGTTATCTCAATGGAAAAAAAGATCATCAAAGTCAATAACTTCCCTTTGGTGCTCAAATATGCATTACAGAGTAAATTTCAGCATCACATCCCTTTGGAAGGAGTAGAATTTTCATTGCAATTTACTTGTCCACATTCATAGTTTAGCACGTAATTGTAAGCCTGTCTGATTTGCAAGTTAAATCTTGAAGTCAAACCTCTAGTTATTAAAATTGATGCCTACAGCACTAGGAGAAAAAAAGATTAAATTTGTAGCACTAAAAGATGTTAGAATAGGAATTATGTATTTATGCTACGCTGAAGAAAATAATATAAATAAAGAGAATAGATAAAACTAAGCCTTCAAATAGTTATAAAAAACTTTACAGATGAAACCTTGACTAGATAGACACTCAAATAAATTTGGAGCATTATTCCAATCAAGTCACAATGGCACCTGGAAAAATTAAAGTACATTTCTATTAAATGCAAAAACTTGCTATTTCCCTATGTTAAAAGTAGGACCCAAAGTAATTTTACAAAAATATTCACTCTTAATCATGTTTAAAACTATGGTTAATCTTGAATATTGAATAGAAGTAATTAATTAAAAAAAACAAGCATGAAATAAAATAGAAAATATTTTTATCTTTACTATTCTCTTGTAAAGAGAGACATATACTAGGGGAAATGGCCTCAACTTGTGCCAAGGGAGGTTTAGGTTGGATATCAGGAAAAACTCCTTTGTTGTTAAGCACTGGAATAGGCTCCCAGAGTGGTGGTTGAGTCACCATCTCTGGATGTGGTTAAAAACTGTCTGGGTGTGGTGCTCAGGGACATCATTTAGTGGTGGGTTGTTAGAGTTAGGGTAGTATGGCTAGGTTGAGGTTGGACTTGATGATATTCAAGGTCTTTGTCATGGTTTTATGATTTTTGGTTATTGGTATTCCACAGCATAATATCATGCAGGGCACTGGGAGTTAAAGAGTTAATGCTCCAGTTCTGGGTACCTGTCCCAGAAGAGAAGAACTACATTCTCCAGAGGTCTTTGTGTTCAGAGGGGAGATACAACCATCCACATATCAGGAGATGCCCCCTGTTTTCCTTTCTGCTCGGCCCGACTACACGTCTCGCTTCTGCATTAGAGTAAGGCCTTTGGTTTTTGGACACTCTCTCTCATTTTATTGATTTATTAGCTTCAATTCTAATTATATTGTATTATAGTGTGTTATCTTGCATTCCAATATCTTATTTAGTAAATTAGTTTTTTTCTCCTCAGATTGTTGCCGCTGTACTGTTTTTAGGCCCATCTCACTACCATTCTCCCCTCTTTCCCTTTTTCGCTTTTCCTGGGGCGTGGGTCTGTGGATTCCCCGCCCCACTTGTAACTGAACCAGGCCAAACCAGCCCATAAACTGCTGACAGTCTTTTCCAACCTGAGCAATTCTATGATTCTATGTACCTTTCCCAAACAGCTGTAACTGCAGTGTGTCCTGTCCACTACTTTTTATATTTGATTAAATATTTTTAAAAGCACATTTTAATATTTAATTAAATATTTTTTTAATTAAAAAAAAATATTTTTTTACTGCTACTTATTTTCAGTTCCAAGTCTAGCTTCCATTATACTAGATATCATAATTAAAATTCTCCTTATTTAAGTATAAGGAAAGAGCTATTAGCTATATACATGACAATTAGGACAGCAAAATGTAGGTAAAGAATAAAAATACAAATATTGTCATTAAATATTGTCATTAAACTAGCACATATTCAGTTCATTTGTATATTGCCAGCCAAACAACACCCACTTTGCCCAAGTCAATGTATTCTATCACCTTTAACAAAAAAGCATAAATATTGCATTTCTCTACTTTCCTCTGCTGAAATGAACTCTAGACCTACATATATGTGCTTATGTTTGTCCTAATATATGACCTATAAAGTAAAGAAGAAAAAGATATTATTTAATAGAGGATTTAAAAAATATTACTTTATATTTGATGAGATATTTAGTCTACAGACCTTGACATTCTACCATAGTTTTATGGGGATTCGAATTAAATCTTCCAAAAGACATAAATTTACTCTACAAAAACTCCGTTGTTTTTTATGCACATGTGAAAAGAGTGATTTTCTTAAAGTGAAAATATTTCGTTCAAATTTTAGGATTCTGTAGTTTTAATATTCATGGAACCAACTGTATAATGCCATAAACTTGTATCATGGAGAAAAAGGTATGAAATATTCAGTAAATTGTGACATTTTGAACACTGATGATTTCGAAAGATTTCATTGTCTTCTAAACCAAAGTTTAACAATTTATCTCTGTTAAAAATAAAAAGATATAAACCCTGATTCAACAAAATTATTCAGTTGTACATCTATGCTGAAAATCAATCACCAATTCAAAGACTGCACACATCTATTGCGCCTCTAGAATAGCATTCATTTGATTTTCTTAATATGGTGAAATAGATTATGTATATTAAAAAGTCAATATATTGGCTCAGATATTTTCCATTCCAGATGACATACAGGAGAGTAATAATGACTCAGCAATTAGAAATATCTTTCTGAGCTAAGAAATCTTGAGTTCCAGTCCATGAAATCTCTCAAAAACACTCCGAATTTCCATGCTACCTGGGCTAAATTATTCCATTCTTTAGTCCGCTCAGGCACTTAACTCTCCTTAAGCAGTAGAGAGCTGAAGCTACCTTTCCCATCTGTGAAACAGAGAAAATAAAAATATATTATGCATTGTGAGAGTGATGATTTAAAAGAATGTCTTTGTAACAATTTTGAGAGATTGAAAAACTATTAACAGACTTGAGAAATAAAATATGGACATTTTTCAACTTTTTCATTTTTCTTGCTTTCTGTAGGTAAACCTGTGCTTACTACAAACAAACAACTGTTAAAACAGACCAAGCTTTTCAGCTAATTAGGTCAAAGTTAATAAACAACTGGGAACTAACCAAGTCCAATTGAACAAATTCCTCTGCAAGTCTTTTTCTTTCCTGCAAGAATTTGAAATTTATTCCAAATTATCCATGTACATTTATTTTTCTTTTTCCCTTTTGTTTCCTTTCCTGAGTCTAGAAATCATAGAATCATAGAATTGCTCAGGTTGGAAAAGACCATCAAGATCATCAAGTTCAACCTCCACCGAGCCATACTACCCTAACTTCAACAACCCACCGCTAAATGATGTCCCTGAGCACCACATCCAGACAGTTCTTAAGCACATCCGGGGATGGTGACTCAACCACCTCTCTGGGGAGCCTATTCCAGTGCTTAACAACCCTTTCTGTAAATAAGCGTTTCCTAAACTTACCCTGGTGCAACTTGAGGCCATTTCCCCTCGTTCTGTCACCCGTTGCCAGTGAGAAGAGACCAACCCCGTTCTCACTGTAAGCACCTTTTAGGTATTGGGAGAGAGCAATAAGGTCTTCCCTCAGCCTCCTCTTCCCCAGACTAAAGAGCCCCAGTTCCTTCAGTTGCTCCACACAGGACACATTCCCCAACCCCTTCACCAGCCTCGTTGCCCTTCTTTGGACCTTCTCCAGCACCTCAGTGTCCTTTCTGTATTGAGATGCCCAAAACTGAACACAGTACCTCAAGGTGGGAGCTCACTAGTGCCCTGTACAGGGGCAGGATTACTTCCCTAGTCTTGCTCACACAATTTCATATACAAGCCAGGATGCCAGTGGCCTTCTTGGCCACCTGGGCACACCGCTGGCTCATAATTAGCCGACTGTCCATTAGTGCACCATGGTCCTTTTATGTCAGGCAGCTTTCCGTCCACTCCTCCAAGGAAGGCCAAAGGTATCCTGCAGTGCATTAAAAAGAGCATGGTCAGAAGTACAAAGGAGGTTACTCTACCCTTTGACTCTGCCCAGATGAGGCCATATCTCGAGTAGTGTGTCCAGTTCTGGGTTCCTCAATTCAAGAAAGACAAGGACCAATGGAGGGCCATAGAGGTGGTTAGGGGCCTGGTGTATCTCCCTTATGAGGAAAGGCTGGGAGACCTAAGGCTGTTTAGGCTGTAGAAGAGGAAACTGAGAGGGGATCTTATCAATACTTAGAAATATCTGAAGGGCGGGTGTCAGGAGAATGGTGTTAGGCGCTTTTCAATGGTGCCCAGTAACAGAACAGGGTGCAATAGACATAAAATGGAACATAGGAAGTTCCATACAAACATGGGGAAAAAATTCTCCGCTTCAAGAGTGACTGAGCACTGGAACAAGCTGCTCAGAGAGGTTATAGAGTTTCCTTCTTTGGAGATACTCAAAACTCACCTGGACATTTTTCTGTGTAACCTACTGTAAAGAACCTGCTTTAGCAGGGGAGTTGGACAAGGTGATCTCTAGAGCTACTTTCTAACCCCTAAGATTCTGCAATTCTGTGACAGGTTATTACAATTGTACATGAGAAGTCCTTTTCCTGTACACACATTTTTCCTTTGATGCTGTATTTATCCTTCCACTGTCTATGTAGATCTTGAGGGTAATGGCTTACTCCTTAAAGATATGAGAATCTATGATGAGATGGACGAGTCAGAAGTTCTTAACTTGGCATTTCTTCTTTCTCTGGCTTTGGCCTTCTTAAGGTCAGTTTATATTTGCAAATTAGGTCCTCTTATTTGCTCTTTTTTTCCCTGATTCCCTACTTAGATCTGCTAAATCCTTACAGTATATGGTATACATGAAGCCAAACAAAAACCTGAGATAATAGTCATCTGACCACTGAATAGCTATTATGACAAGTTAAACAGTCTAAAACGAGCTCGGGCTAACTTTGAAAGGATTCATTTGGGCCCAGAGTAACATCTGTCCAAGGAGCGGGTGGTTCAGCCTTATGTGCGTGTTTTTCCTTAAGTACACATCTTGCTTTGTCTACGCCCCTTAAGCGTACGTCATCTTTCCATCACAGAGCAGGGGAGGTCCTACCGTGCCACATCCCGAGCCCTCATTAACGCCTACTACACAAGACTAGTCACTTTCTGGTGCTTCACTACATTTTAAGATATGAATTAAACTTTTAAAGTGTCTTTTTTTTTTTTTTTTTTTTTTAATCATGAGCAAACATTCTAGGAAAATGTAAATACAGTACTAGATTCCCCACATTCATAGAGCTGTGCTCATAGTATCTTGAAGGATTCCTTTTATATGAACGGTCAAGAAGAGTAACAGATCTTTGAGGCAGCCTTATTTATATAATTATTTGGAGCTGATCTGGTGAATTAAAGGCAGTATGAAATAGTTAGAACTGAAAGTCTAAATTGTCAAACCCAACCACATCTGTGCTCAAATTTTTCTGGTTTCTGATACTGGATTTTTGTAAGAACTAAAATGTAAGCTTTTGTCATAGTCTTGAAGTGATGGAATCACATTTTTAGATATGCAAACATGCATAAAATTTTTACTAACCAGATAGAATAAGTTATCAGTTCTATCTCATCTTCCATGTCTTTCATACAGGGAATAAAATAAGAAATTTAACATCTTAATCATGGGAGCCAATAGTCTGTCTTATTCTTGGAGAAGAAAGAAGTTTTATGTGTGCATCGAAGGAAAGATCCTTTATGACTAAATTAAACTTTATTTTCAGTCTCTTATCATCACAGCTTCATTGCTATGATTGTAATTATCCTCCTTTTTACTCTTGACAAACTGTAGACTGTATGAAATCTAATCTCAAGAACAGTTCAAAAAATTCCTACATCAGTTAAGACTAAAAACTTTCACTCACGATTTTTTTTTAAATTTAATTCTCAGGACTGACCCTGAGAAAGGAAATTTAACACCATTTCAGAATAAAGCTTTTCTGAGACCAACTGGAATTCAAAAGTAAGCAGATCTTTCAGCTCATTAAAAAATCTCAAGATTTCCTTAAGATTTCCAAATCCTTAGGATTTGTTTTACCTTAGTTTTTCTTGTTCTGTTCATTGCATGACTAAATTGCAACATTTTCCCCATAGTTTTATTTATCTGGGAAATTAAGAAAAGATGAATCACCCTTGATTTAGTACTCTATTGTATATTTACTTCTGTGAATCAGTGGTAACTATTTTATCATGGAGCAAAAAATGATGTATATAAATAGCTAATTTAAGAGTTATAAATCTGCTACAAACAAATCACTAGTGATATATTCAGAATAAGTTGATTTCCAGTTTTAGTGAATGTAGTAGATAAATTTATTACATGCAGAGTATTAAAGGCCTATATAAGTGTACTATGATCAGCAGAGCTGGTAGGCAACTATATCTTCTGTACAAGTGAAGATACAATATATGAATATATGACAGAAATAGCATAAGATAATCTAATTTAAGACATCAGCCTCATACTCATTGTATTCCATCAGTTTTTTATGGGAACCCTTTCCTCTTCTTTACAGCAGTAAAAGAAATGGATTTTTTAAAATTCATTTTTAAAAAGTACTTCAGCCCCATCTCTGTATCTGTGGTTATAATGTTGAACTATGCAGTTGGGTGTCATATGTGAGATATATTGGGACATTTTCTCAATAATATGATTTTGAATCATGGAAGTTAAACTACAGAAGAGAGGATGATAAGCTACTATGATGTGACATCCAATTATATGACAAATTCAAGCATAAAAGGGGAACTAAGAAACTTTTTTTTTTCTTTTGCCTTTACACTAAGTTTTATCCTTGATAAGTATGACACAGAGAAAGAAAGATCTTACAGATGACAGTATTCAAAACTGATATATTCATCTCAAAAAGGTAATACTGAAGTCAGTAACAGAAACTTATTTCATGAGGTAAGAAAGGAGAAAATACCCTCACTTTGCCAAGCTTTTTTATAGGTAAAAATTCTAAGTGATATACGTGATAAAAAATCATTAGATTTTACTAGAAAATAAGATAAACTGCTCCTGAGATATCTGTCCTTAATATATGAGAATTATAATAATGAGTTTTAATCAGCATCATACCAAACTAGATTGTCCAGTGAGCAGGGTAAGAGGCTTGGGAGGCAGGTACCAGAACTATTCAAATCCTGGGCTGGATACTGAAGGAACTAGAAAGTCTGCAAGTTGGCTACTGAAGGACCAGGGGGTCCAAGCCAGTGAGTGGGGAGTCTGTGAGGTTTAGGTCCTGGATCCTGGTGAGGTCATATGTTTGGGCCAACTACTGGATCAATTTGCATGTATGTTTGTCTGTGCAGCTGGGAAACTGGTAGATCAGGGTCAGCTGTTGAGTAGACTGGATGTAAGTCCAGGTTCTGGAAGGATTCATGTGTGTGTGTGTTTTTTCATCTGTCTGTCTGTCTATCATAAACACATGCTCAACCTTACTACTGTCTGTACATTGCAGCATGGACGTGCAGCAGACTCTTATCAGATTACTGGATTTGGCAGCTCCTAAGACAACTGTCCAATAAGGTTACATAGGAAAAAATTTGTTTCAGTCTTTTTAAAATTCGAAATCTTTAGCCGACATTATAATTAAAACATATCATGAACCTCTATTATTACATAATAAAATGTGGAATATAATTTACAGTCACAAAATCATAGAGTTGGAGAGACCTGTAAGGATCACTGAGTCCAACTTCTGGTTCCATACAGAACCACCCAGAAATCAGACCATATACCTCAGAGTGTTGTCCAGATGCTTCTTGAACTCTGACAAGATCAGTGCCATGGCCACCGCTCTGGGGAGCCTGTTCCAGTGCCTGGCCACCCTCTGATGAAGAACCTTTTTCTGATATCCAGCCTGACCTTCTCTTCATGCTGTTCCCTCGGGTTCTGTCAATGGTCACCAGAGAGCAGAGATCAGTGTTGCCCCTCTGCTCCCCTTATGAGAAAGCCATAGACTGCAATAAGGTCTTTCTCAGTCTGCTCTTCTCCGGGCTGAACAAACCAAGGAACCTCAGCCAACCCTCATATGTCTTCCCCTCTAGACCCTTCACCATCTTTAGAGCCCTCCTTTATACTCTCTATTTGTTTTATGTTCTTTTTGCACTGTGGTGCCTAAAACTACACACAGTACTGGGTGTGAGGCTGCACAACTGTGGTGTAGAGAGGGACCGTCACTCCCACTGACTAGCTAGTAATGCTGTGTTTGATGCACTCCACGATACTGTTGGCCTTCCTGGCTCTCTAGGTACACTGTTGACTCATGTTCAACTTACTGTTGACCAAAAACTTAGATCTCTATGCAAGGCCTCTCTGCCCTCGATGGAGTTAACGACTCCTCCCAGTTTAGTACTGTCAGCAAATCTTCTAGTCATACATCCAAGACATTTATGAAGACATTAAAGAGGACTGGCCCTAAAGTGGAATCATAGGGAACCTCACTAGTGACTAGCCACCGGCCTGCTGTAACTCCATTTACTATAACACTTTGGGCTCAACCCATCACCAACTGCTTACTCACAGAATTATGTTTTTGTCTAGCCATATGCTGGACATTTTGTCCAGAAAGATACTTTGAGAAACAGCATAATAATCTTTACAGAAATTCAAAAAGATAACATCAACTGTCTTCAACTAGTTTAAACTATTCTAGTTGCTTATTGGAATTATATAATAATATAAATACAACATTTTTTTCAGGGATAGCTCATTTATTGCGATGGACTGTGCCATTCCTTTTTGAAGACTGTTAGATCCACTTTAGTTCACAAATTTAAACATTAACACCTACAATCTATAGCTAGCAGTAAGTACCTGTCTTAACTACTTCTCAGCTTTTGCATGCATTTCCCATTTCCAAGGATTTTTATAGATGAAGAATCTCCATATTGCATCCAGGTAGCTGTGTAAGTTAATCTGAAGTCAAAAAGATATAAAACTAGAATATGGACTTTCAGTGTCTCTGTACATACTCAACTATCATTTTTTTTCCTTTGAGTCATAGAAAACACTTCTTGCAGAGGCCATAAGAAAACATTACTAATTTACTTACTTTTTTTCAAAAAGCTAACACATCAAGAATTTGTATTCAAAATGTATAAAAGTCATGCAAGGAACTGAAAGATAAATATTTGGAAAGTAAAGTAATAGTGTACTGTAAATATATAGTAGGGATACTTAAAACTCTATTTATTATTGCGTAAGCTATTTGACATAAATCAATACATCTGTTTTATGAGGCAGAAAGGCTGCTGCCTATCAGATCACATGTCCATAAAGACCAATATAACATCTCTGACAGACCATCAAGGGAGCTTAGATAATCCTATGAAAGCTAGAATTGTGATGATAATTCACCAGAAAGTCTTCTGGGTCTCGGCATTTTGTGGTTTCTAGACATCAAGGAGATCCTGTCTTTTTACCTAGTAATTCTAAGGGGCTTTTCTTCTGTGTAACTGTTTCTTTTAGACTTCTCTGAAATTGCCTTTTTCAGGGCTTTTTGGTTGTTAGTGTTTTAGATATATAAATAAAGTCTAAATGAAATTATAAATATGATTTTAAAATATCTGATATCATTGCAGTAGAATACCTCTGCTGAAATTACATGATGTAGTTATGGGCAGTAGAGACAGATATCTTTTTGTCTCATTTTTTATGTACATTTATAGATATTTTAATTGATATAATATTTGCCATAATAATAACTTATAAAATTAGTAGAGACTGTAAACACCATAGAATTCACTGTGTACTGCTGAAAAATTGATATCCAATTCAAAGCAACCATGTGATTTTGTTTGCTTTGTTTTGAAAGAAATATAACATTTAATTATTTCTACCAAATAGATCAAGCTTAAAAAAAAAAAAAACAATAAATAGAAAATGACTGACAGACTACTAAAATCCGCAGGCTTTTCAGAACCTAAATAATTATCTTTCTGTATTCAGAAAAGCTAAAGAAGCCATAAAATTGATATAGCAATTTGTAGGTGCTGTTTTGAAAGCTTCAGTTTTTCAGTATTTGGCATTTTATTTATCTTACGTGCATTAGAGTATTGTGGCTGACATGTATGACATATTCATTTTTTTAAATGATTAGGAAGTGTATGCAAGTGGACCACATATGTCAGTCACTCCAAAAGTAACGCCTCCTATTTATTTCCATGGAAACTACAATTGATACAAGGAACACAATGGCACTGCTTGACAGGGCAAATTCTCAGCTACAAAACAGTATTTTTCAATATAGTCATCACCATTAGCTATGCATTTTCACCAGCAATGAACTAAAGCTTGCATGCTGTGCTTATAAAAATTTGCATGGACATTTGAAACATGTCACCACTGTTGAAACACACCACCAACCACATCACTGTCCTCATATCCATTGTTTGGT